>MU738898.1:10319-25374 GCA_026770625.1 Nicotiana glauca | reverse complement strand
CCCCCCCCCCCCCCAAATATTTAAATATGTGCACTTATCAAAAGAAGTTGATTTTGATAGAAAAGTAGTTTTTTTAAAAGCGACAAGTGTAGAAAACTGCCAACAACTTTCAGAACTTTAAGCACAAAGCGCAATTGAAATATGTGCTCTAGTGAAGTATGTATACAACAACAACTACTACGCCTCAGTCCCAAACAAAGTATGTATATATATTATATACTTGTTTAATAAGAGAGAAAACGATATTTAAAAATCTATGAATATATCGGAATAGGAATTGAAGCAATTGCAATTAAGGGAGTTATATGAAGTAAAAACCACATCAATCGTGTCAAAAAGTCATCTATGTGTTTGAGTTTTAGATCCAAAGATGCAATTAAGTTTTTAAATTTGATTTAGATACTAAGTGTCTTACACTAATTTCTTATTTCCTACTCCTTATAATCAATATTTTTATCAATAAACATTTGCCTAACAATTAATCTATTGGTTTGACCATTAGATTATTTTTTATGCCGACCTTTTCATAATATAGCTCATGGTCCTCAAAAATTAATCATTTTTTTAAATATTTGGGTGCCAAACTTTAGCTATGATGCATGCCTTTGTTCTTCACACCTTGCTTCAGGGCTCAGGCTTTGTTCCAGGTACTACTAGTGAGAGTAGATAAACTTCTTGCAGCTTGAGACAATTGCATGGTGTTCCCCTTTCTGCCTTTGTTTCCTTGTATAAATAACATGAGAGATTCATATTTATTCATAACCTAGGTATTTTAGTGCTACAAAGTCAGAGATTTACAACATTTCAACCTTGCTTTATTGCATAACGAAGAGTAGGATTCCATTGTTAATCTTAAAAAGTGCTTGCTAGTTATAAGGTTAGATACAATTAGTATGACTAGCACAGGTAAAAATCCCTTATTCAGGAAGAACGTTTAAACAGACTGCACACCACATAATCCTATATAACTAATTCCATGAAAGATCCCTCTATTGTATACACTGGTACAATATCACTAGCAACCTGAGATGATATTATGAGTTTTCTGTCATGAGGCATGTACAAAATCTTACAGGCACCAAATATTTACATTTGAGTTCCAGTGATGGGGCATGTACAAGCTGAGAACTTTTTCTTTCCAGAATGCAGTAAATGTTATATGTAGAAGTGGTGGAAGTCTAATAGAGAGAGAGAGAGAGAGAGAGAGAGATTATACCACACACGCTAAAACCAATGCACAAGCAAAGAGCGCTTCCCCGAAGCCCTCCTGCAAACCAATAGCCACAGCTAGAGCAGTTACAGTTGCTGAATGGGATGATGGCATTCCACCAGATCCAACGAGTTGCTTAAGATCCCATCGTCTTTCCTTGTACCTGTAAGTAATCCTTTTTCATTACCACATTCAAAATGCCTGTCTAAATCATGTAATCCACTTGTAATATAAGCAGAGAATAGTAAAGCATAAATGTTGATATACCTTTGAAATGCCAATGAAAATTAAAAGGACACATGTGACAGTTAAGAAGAAATGTGGCAGAGGTGAAACCAGACATAGATTCTACTCTCCGGCTTGGGCGTTTTGTACCGATCACCTTTGTCAAGTCCCTAACACTCTTCTTTACTGCAACTGCCCATTACTATCACAGAGATATCTATTTTAGAGACAATTTTCCTGAAGCAGGTGTGATCTATTATTTATAAACATTCTTAATATTTTTTTCACATCTATATATATGATCCAACCCGAAAGCTGGTTGGATTGAACCATGTGTGAATGGCAAGATCCGCATCTGGATGCAGGATGAGGTCCTAAAGCATTTAATATAGTACTAAACTAACGATCGGAACCAGAGTTAACAATGCCCAAGTTTAGAGACCAAATGATATCAAACATCTTGCCAAAACAATACAAAACCAACATGGTTCTTGAATAAAATAAAACATACACACATACATTAGGGATGAATCAATAATAACAAAGGGGCGGGGTACCATGAAGTGAAGAGCTTAATGGATTGGGCGAGAGCGAAAGCAATGAGAGCAGACATAAGGGGATAGTTAGTGAAAATTGAAGATGACCCAGAAGACCCCGTTGTCGTTGTTGCAGACGTACCTACTGTTGTACCCGTCACCTTATCCATTTTCCCTCTATCTAAATTGATTTAAGATTTGTAGCTTTATTATGGATTTGGGTACAGAGAGAAAGTGGAAGCAACGACGAAGGATCCTCTCAAGTCGAGTCTTGGGATTCTTCTGCTCCTTCCTTCTTTGAGAAGTGGGTGCGGTGCTTAAGAATTGTATAAAACAAGGCTGTTTCGGGATTTCGGAAATTGAGTTTAGATCATCATAATCATACGACTTTCATAGAATATTCTTTTGCACCAATTTGAGAATATAATTTCAATATCCCAAAGTTTTTGAAAGGGCCTTAGGCAGAGCAACGTAACAGGAAACACAAAAGAAAAGTCGGGTCATTTTTACATATACCCATTTTTGGGGTCAACATTCAAGTTATACCTGCACAAAATTTTGCTCCGACATGAAATAATTCAATTTCTTTAATGTAACGTCACACAGCAAATTTAAGTTTTTTTATATCTTCAATGCAATTTTAGAATTTCAATTGTGAAATTGTCCAATCATTTCAAATTCAACTTCAGAAATCAAATATGAAGTTCTTTTAACTTTCAAATGCAGCTTCAGAAATTTAAATCTTATGTAGTTCAATAATCTATTGAATGCTTAGATTTCGAATCTTAAGTTATCAAGCATTAACTTATTCTTCGAATTTCAACAATCTGATACAATATTCAATACGACCCGACCCGTCGTCTCAGGTGTTACCGCTCCGTTTCTTTCCCGTTTATTGCTTCTTAATATTTCATTATCGGTATGTGGTGTGTGAGAATTGATTTGGATTGGTTTTGATAAGAAATGAGACACTTAGTCTCTTTAAGGAAAGCTTAAGTTGGAAAAGTCAACTGAATATTGACTATTGAGTTAGAGGGCTCGGATGTGATTTTCGGTGATTCGGTTAGCTTCGGGGGATTATTTGTGACTTAGGAGCGTGATCGGAATTGATTTTGGAGGTCCAGTGTGGAATTAGGCTTGAATTGGCGAAGTTAGTATTTTGGCGAATTCCGGTTGGTAGGTGAGATTTTGATCCGGGGGTCGGAATGGAATTCCGAGAGTTGCAGTAGCTCCGTTAGGTGATTTTGGATGTGCGGGTAAAATTTCAGGTCATTTGGAGGGGTTTTGGTCGGGTTTTTTATCGAATGTGTGTTTCGAAAGTTTTGAAGAAACTTAGGCTTGAATCCGATGTGAATTGATGATTTTAGTGTTGTTTGATGTGTTTTGATGATTGAAACAAGTTCGTATGATATTTTGGGATATGTTGGTGGTTTTGGTCGAGGTCCCGGGGGCCTCCGGGTGATTTCGGATGGCTAAACGGATCATTTTTGGACTTGGTGCATTGCAGAAATGCAGCAGCTGTTGCAGGCCACTTTTGGCCTTCGCGTTCGTGTAATAGCCTTCGCATTCGCGAAAAGTTGTAGTTCTGGGCCATCGCGTTCGCGATAGAGGCCTCGCGTTCGCGTAAGAGGGCCTGGGGGCCCAGCCTAGTTTGTTCATCGCGTTCGCGATGGGGAAGTCGCGTTCGCGTAAGAGGATGTCCTGGTGCATCGTGTTCGCGTTTCACGTTCGCGTAGTGTTGAAAGCTGAAGCATCGCGTTCACGTCTGGTGGTACGCGTTCACGTAGAGTTAATTGGTCAGCGGGAATTTTTGTTCATCGCGAACGCGAGAGGTCTCTCGCGTTCGCATAGAAGGAAAACTGGGGCATCAGAAGGGTTTATTAATGATATTTCATCCGTGACCCAATTATCATTTCCTCCATTTTTGAACCACCTCAAGAGCTTTTTGGTAGAAATTGAAGAAGGTTTTGATGGAAATTGATCGGAGGTAAGTCTCGTGACCTAGAAACGCTATTTTATTGAAGAATCAACCTTTAATTCTTGAAAAAATTGGGTGAAAATTTGAAGAACTAGGGCTTGAGTTTTGAAATGAAAATTTAGGATTTGAAAGGGTATTTGAACTTCGATTTTGGTGAATTTGATATGCACGGACTCGTGGCGAGATGAGAAATCCGGTAATGTGAGTTTTGTAATTTTTCGAGAAGTGGGCCCGGGGCTCGGGTTTTGCTAGTTTTGAGATTTCTACTATATTTTGATTGTTTTCGATTGGGTATTGTTCCTTTGGCATAGTGTGATGTATTCACTCTGATTTTGGCTAGATTCGACGCGCGTGGAGGCCGATTCAAGGGGCAAAGGCATCACGAGCTAGATATTTCACCGGTTCGAGGTGAGTAATACTTGTAAATGATATCCTGAGAGTTTGAAACCCCGAATTTGCACATCATAGTGCTGTATGTCACACCTCCTTTTTTACTACACCTACCCCAAAGGATAAATGTATATGGGAGTTTTCCCATTTAAAATGACATTATTCGAAATGGGATTATTTATTTATTTTTTAGAGTCGTCACTTGGGATAGGATTGCCTTTTGGTGTCCCAGGTCACCGATTTAATTTAAATCCCAAATCGAGAAAAATTTTGACTTCCCGATTGGAGTCTGTGAATCAGAAATTCTGTGTAAAGAACTCTGTTGACCCGAGGCAAGGTGTTAGGCACCCTCGGATCCCGTGGTTCTAGCACGGTCGCTTAAATTATTATAAATGGCTCAAAACCTAATTTGTACATGCTCCAACCTATAATGCAATTTTATAATTATTTACCGCTTCTTAATTATTTTTACGAAAGTGAACGTCGTTTAAAAATATATTTTCGGATCACGTCACATGAAATGCACTCGGATCCTCGACACATTCTTATTCAACGTTTTTGAATTTGGATTTGGGTCGCATGAAATGCACACCCGTATTAGGAAGGTAAAATTATTACAAACGCGCCTAAAATGACTAACGTCTTTTTAACTTTGCGAAGGGCCGTGAAATTCGCTAAACGGCACGCTCAGAATGCTAAGTATTTCTTAATCAAATAATTAATGAGGGCCCCGCAATTGTATATTTTGTTCGGCGAGGCTCGTCTCATTTTATTATTAGAAGGCCAACCTAAAGCGAACTAAGATTTTCTATTTATCATTTGTCTATAAAAGGCCACTTAATTCATATTTATAAATTTGGGCCTCGAATTCAAGTCCAAATTCAAACAAAAGGGAAGACCCCTTTAGTTTGAACCCGCTACCTAATTCGAAACCCAATTTTATACTTGCGAATTAATCCCCCATTCCTAGTGTAATTTTTTTGAAAGCGTTTTGTGACTTCCAGCAATTTTGGGCCTACGAATTGGCCTGAACACGAGGATAGTTTAGTCACATGGGCTATGTAATTCGTATCCATGAACAAATAAGTTTTGGGCTCAAAGTGAGCCCAAATTCCAAACTGAAACAGAAGCAGGCCAGCAACCTTCAGGGTTGTTAATTGGCCAACGTTGGGCCTGTCAACGAGCCCAAAGAATTTGCCCAAGCAGTCTCAAGCTATTAGCATGAATCAGACTAACAGGGAGAAATGAATTCCAATTTTTATTGATTAATTCTAAACATGATATAAACATTTGAAAGCTTTAATGACTGACTAATATAATTACACTTGGAATTTATTTGTTATGCCTGAATGTTAAACTCAAACTGACTATAATTATCATTTAGTCACAAAGTTCATAGTTTCAACAGCCTAATAATATACACCTTAACTCATGAACAGACTTAAAAGTTCAGAAGCAGTCCTAAACTAATCAACAAATACCAAATTACAACAATATTCAAAGCTACAGCAGAATGCCACAGTCCAATTCAGAAATACAAAATGAGAACAAAAATTAGTTTAAAGCTATAACAGAATGCTATGTAAACAGCAGTAGAACTATAAAAACAATTAGCCACAAACGAAATTGCTCTTCATTTCATTTCCCCAGCCGTTGATTTACATGAAGTTTGGAACATATACCTGGAATGAAGACAACAGGAAGAAGAAAAATCGGATCAGCAGCAATAACTGGAAGCCTCAACAGCCAGGTACAATAATCAACAGCCCAAGAGTGAGCTTGAAATCCAGAAAATTCAACAACTAATAGAGAACTCCGTAAAACACTCCAAAAATCAGCATGAACAAACCCACAGAAAAACCCCACTCGAAATACCCCTGAACCTTTATCTAAGCTAGATTCAAACTGAAATCCACTTATAGGACCAAATTCATTTGTATTGAACACCAGCTAAACTTCAGCTACTTAAAACTCGAGTCTTAAACAGAGAATGGAGAACACAAATAGGAATTTGAGAATGACTTAAATAAGTAATAAAATAGTAAAATATTTTTGGTTTTCTTTTTGTTTTCTACTATTTTTGGATTTTTGCAGGTTTAAGTTTCAAAATACAGATCTAAAAATCTAAAGAAAAATAGCTTTGGGAGGGAATTTTGATGGCTAGAAACTCTGGGAATTTTCAGGGGTGTCTAAACATGTTAGTGAAGGCATCGGGGTTGCCTTTTATAGGCAACCAATGGGGTAGAATGTTCTAGATGGCCCTCACATTTTTTCCACTCTTTAATTTCAGATTTCACTTATTAAACCTTCAATTTCTGACTTGTTTCTCAAGTTACTGCCCTAAGTTTGCTGAAATCTACACTAAAGTCCTATTCTAGAAGGCCCTAGGGTGTTCTTTTAACTATACAATACCTACACTACCCTTATCTTAGTTTTGAATTTGCCATTCTTAACAAAATTGTCCTTTTCTATACCCAAACTACCCCTGCAAACTCCCGAAAACTACTGACCTTCAATAAACCTACCAGCTATAACCAAACAACTAATCTAACTTAAACTAACTAAGATTAATTAACAGAACTTGAAACTCAAACTATAATGAACACTGAATTTGAAAGACAATCAAAATTAAACCAATTAAACTAACAAGCATATTTATTCAATCAAACAAACCCAAACAAAACTCAAAACTGATTTGAAACCAGAATTTTAACAGGAAACACAAAATCAAATTGCATAACTAATGCTCATGTGTTTAAACTATTTATCAGAATCACTAAAACAACTGGATCAAAGTAAACCAAAAGAAAATTCAACTAAACCAATAATTGGAACTCATTGGAATTAAACTAACACTTAACAATTAACTAACAGTTGAACATTTAAATTAAATCAAATGAAAATCGACTCAGTGTTAACAAAGAGGGAAACTGAGCTACTACTAACAATAACAAATAGAAACAAATTAAGGCCAAGCCACACTGTTAATCAGAACTACATGGCAATTAACAGTTTAATTAATTAAACAACTAAAACACACACCAAACTAAAAAGAATCAAAACTAAAAAAGAAAAGGAAAACTTACTGCCATAATCTTCATTTAGCCAAATTCATCGAGGTTTGTATTTTAATTAGTACTATATGTTTATAAAACATATAGCATCAATAAAAGAATAACACTCGACGCCTTGAAATCCCCAACACAGTTTCGACCCCCATAACACTAGATTTGCGATTCGAGATTGACCAGTGATACTTGACGTCTTTTGGCTTAGGTTTCAGGTTGAGAAAGGTCAAAGGACTATGGGATGTGATTTTGGGTGAGTTTGGACACTTTAGCGTTTTGGCCGAATTTTCGAATTAAGATTCAAAGACTTTGTGATGATTCGAAGAAAACTGTTGGTGGATTTGGAATGAGGGGAACGAGGAGAACCGATGGTGTAATTTTGGGGTAGTTTGGATGAGTTTGTGTTTGGCCGGAAAACTTTGATCCAATATTCGAAACAAATGGCTAGGATTTGAAGAACGGGATTTAAAGATTTGGAACGGGGAGGGGACGGGGATTCAGTGGTGGAATTTTGGGGTGATTTGGGACTTCTCCGCCGGTGGCGGCGATTTTGGGCCGGCGGCGGAGGTGTGGTGGGGATATGGTTGGGGTAAGGTGGCCGGCGATGGCGTTACAGGGAAGGGGGAGGTACGAGGAGGGTGAATTTGGTTTCAGATTTTTTAACAATTTTTGTAATTTTTTTAATTAAAACCGAGAAGGAATCACATCCGTTGGATTATGAGGGAAGGAGGGTGTGGATCATTTTGATATTAAAGGACCTGAAATGACGTAGTATCACTCCTATACTACGTCGTTTCAATGGTCTGAAGACTGGGGCATTTGGACCTGGTAAGGGGCGAATCTGGGCTGATTTGGAGGTGGGTTTGGGGGGCTTTAATTTAGGCTGGATTTTGGCCCAACACTGATGACCTAATTGCCTTTTATTGTTTTTCTTTTCACTTCTTTTTATTTTATTTATTTTTGACTTCTTTCATTTTTTTTAAAACACAAAAATCAACACTATCAAAACCTGATTAAACCCTATAATTAAACAAATTAATTTCTAAAATAAACTAAATCCTAGTTTAAAAAGAAAGCTAAACCAAAAATACAAAAATGACCATTTTTATTAATTTCTTCTATTTTTGTGATATTAACTAAAAAAATGTTAAAATGTGGTTCTAAAAATGCAAATATGCTACTTTTGTATTTTCCATGGGTTATATCGATTAAAAATGCACAAAAATGCACACAATCACAAAAACGTGCAATAAATTCCCTAAAATATAAATAATAAAAGAAAAATCCTAATTTTACTGAATTCTATAGGAGTAATTTAAGCGAGGCAAAAATCACGTGCTCACAACTGCTCCTCTTTTCTCGGAGACACGGATGGTTTTCGGGCAAAGATAAATGAGCAACTATGAGAGATTTTTGCCTGCTCGGCACTCCATGAGAAGCATTTTGGAAATCGTCTGACCGAACCTTGCTTCAAAGGTTGCCTACATATCCTTGGCTATAAAGGAATCAGGTCAGTGTAGTTCTGGAAGGTTTGGTAGCTGGGACTACCAGAATCTGTGATTGTCACTGCTGTTGCTGCTGCTACTGCTTGCTGGCCTCCTTATTACACCAAAAGGAGAATCAAAGCTAAGCTAGCTATGCCTATCAACTATGAGTTACAAGATTCCTATCTATAATTCTTCTTGAAACTTGATCTTGAGTCTTAGCTGATTTTGCTGTGGACTTCGATCTGAATCTTGATGCTCATAAGTCTAGGTGTTTTCTTCTTCATGCAGCATTGGGTCAAAACAGGATCAGCGGAGCTTGTGACTTCAATCAGGTTTTGAGCAATCCGCACCCTTACTTTCTTCATGTTTGAATTCATTTCTTTTATTCTTTTCTTCTTTTCTTTATTCTGGATTGAGACTCATTCCAACGGTCATCTCGCACCTTGTGTCTTTAGGTCAACCTGCTTACGATACCAAAACAAACAAACGAACGAAATTTTCTGCCCCAGTTTTCACTAGAAAAATTTTGTGAGCTAGTTGTGACACATATCTAAGCAATTAAATCAGGATTGTGCATCTCTGTGAATGAATCCAGGTTATGCTAGAAGATGACCAGGTCATGCCGAAAAAAGAAAAGGGTCTCAGGTTAGGCCGGAACTTGGGAAGAAATAGCTCCTTGGGTTATGACAGGGAGATTCTCGGATTATGCCGGGATTTGGAAAGAAAATGCTCCTTGGATTATTCCAGGGAGATCCACGGGTTACGCCGGGATTCGGAAAGAAAACGCTCCTTGGGTTATGCCAGGGGGATCTATGGGTTATGCCGGGATTTGGAAAGAAAAAGTTCCTTGGGTTATGCCAGGGAGATCCTCAATTTTTGGGATTTGGAGAGAAAAAGCTCCTTGGATTATGCGAGGGAGATACTCGGTTTATGCCGGGATTTGGAAAGAAAACACTCCTTGGGTTATGCCGGGATTTAGAAAGAAAAATCTCCTTGGGTTATGCCAGGGAGATCCTCGGTTTTTGGCCGGGATTTGAAAGAAAAGGTTTGTGCTACTATGATTTGTTTTTCTTTTGGGGTTTTCATTTTCATTTCTTCCTTCTTCTTCTTTTTCTCCTTCTTTTATTTTCTTTTTCCTTTTTAATTAGCAAAACACATGAAAGAATTTCGGGAAACTTCCCTTTCTGTCGCTTTTCTACTGCAACGCTGTTGCGTATTTATTTCTTTTTGGGTCGCACCTGCTTCTTGCACGGTTACTCTGAATAAGACCTGTTTTCAACAAAGAACAATTTGTTAGTTTGAAATGGTGGTTGGTTTTATGGCCTTGATCATCCCAATTGCTTGATCCCGGCCCCATTTCCGTTGAGAAACTTTGTTGTTTGTTGGCCTTGAAGGCGACTCTCTTTTCAAACCGACCGGGTTTAACTCTCAGGGTTTCATTATGACTCACTCGTGTGGGCTCTAGCCTTTTCACTTTATTCTGCCTTTGCCTTCGATTTTCTTTCTTTTCCAATTATCTTTGCGTCGAAACCATCAACCACTATGGTCAGTCGGGATTGGCCTGACGCACTCGCTGAAACTGGGCACTTTCTTTGACTCTAACCCGGCGGAGCCCGATAGAACCAATCCTGCCACCTTTCTTTGTAGTAATTTCGGAATCAGTGTTAAACCGATAGGGATTCAAGGAAGAAATATACAAAAGGCAAGCGAATGAGTTTAAAGAGAAGCATCCTTTTCGGGGGAAAAGAAGGACTTATCTGGGGTGCATGCTGGCTTCAAATGAACATGACATGCTTCTTGGACTAGACGCCCGACCCACACAAACTTTCCAGCTTCTCGTGAACCCATTGATCCGCATTTCAAAACCAGGGAACCTTGCTAGGACTCTTTTAGTGATGAGATGTCTTCTTTTCGACCGACAACGCCTTTTGCAGGTTTTCGCCAATCGACCTCTCTCATTTCTCTTCTCACCATCGCCCGATAGTGCTCTTTGCGCGTTTTCACTAATCGGACTTTCTCATTTTCATTTTCTCTACTCACCATCGCCTTATGGTGCCCGAAGGTTTTCACCGATAAGACTCTTTCATTTTATTTCTCTCACTTTGAATTGTATCAGATTCCAACAATAATGTTTTCCACTTTCCCGCTTTTGTCAATTGATCGTAAGGACTTGGGCAAGGTTTTTGGGTGAAAGGATTTTGGGTGGAACTACAACTTTGGAACCATTTCGGCGAATTCAGGATCGAACCATAATATCATCTGCCCCAGTTTCAATTTTTGGGGGTAATTGGAATTTCTGTTGTAGTGTGACTGAACCTCAGCGAGAGGCTGCCTACGTATCCTTTCGGAATTAAGTCAAACGTAGTTCAGGCAAACATTTTTGTTTTTGTTTTTATTTTCTTTTTGTTTTCTTTTTCTTTTCTTTTCGTACTTCCGGGTTCCAAAGAGGGTAATCAAAGAAGCGTAACTGGCTCAAAAGGTTTACGAAGGATTGATAGTGTTTGGGGTAGCGGGAAGGAAAGCCTTCGTCATCTCAATTACACAAAAGTCATCACCCCAGGAGGTCTAGACATAGTACCTTTTTACTGCATCCGCATTGACTGCTGTTTCAGGATCATTTCCTTCAATGTCTCCTAGATACACTGCTCCTTTTGGCAAAATCTTTTGGATTATGTATGGACCTTTCCAATTGGGAGCAAACTTTCCTTTTTCTTCCTGGTGATGAGGGAGAATGCGCTTGAGCACGAGCTGTCCCACTTCGAAATTCCTGGGACGTACTTTCTTATTATAGGCGCGGGCCATTCTTTGTTGATACAACTGCCCGTGGCACACTGCGGCCATTCATTTTTCATCAATTAATGACAACTGCTCTAGCCGAGTTTTGACCCACTCCCTATCCTCGATTTCTGCTTCAACGATTATACGAAGCGAAGGAATTTCTACTTCTGCAGGTATGACTGCCTCAATTCCGTAAACCAACAAGTATGGGGTGGCTCCGATTGATGTACGCACTGTGGTGCGATACCCGAGTAATGTAAAAGGCATCTTTTCATGCCATTGCCTGGAGTTTTGAATCATCTTTCTCAAAATCTTCTTGATGTTTTTATTCGCTGCTTCAACGGAACAATTGGCTTTTGGTCGATAAGGGGTAGACTTTCTGTGCGTTATCTTGAATTGTTCACATACCTCTCCCATCAAACGACTATTCAAGTTTGCAGCATTGTCAGTAATGATAGTTGCAGGAATACCAAAGCGACAAATGAGATTGGAATGCACAAAATCTACCACAGCTTTCTTGGTGACCGACTTGAGAGTGATGGCCTCAACCCATTTTGTGAAGTAATCGATTGCAACCAATATGAATCTATGCCCGTTTGAAGCTTTCGTCTTGATTGTCCCAATGACGTCCATACCCCATGCAACAAACGGCCAAGGTGCTGACATCGGATGAAGCTCCGTTGGAGGTGCATGAATCGAATCACCGTGCACCTGGCATTGATAACATTTTCGAACGAAGCTGAAGCAATCCTTCTCCATGGTTATCCAATAATATCCCACTCGCAGGATTTTCTTTGCCAAAATATATCTGTTCATATGAGGTCCGCACACCCCTGCGTGCACCTCATGCATAATTCTTCCAGCTTCTTCGGCATCAACGCATCTTAGCAAGTTGAGGTCCGGAGTCCTTTTATACAAAACATTGCCGCTTAAGAAAAAACCACTCGCATGTCGTCTAATGGTTCTCTTCTGGTCCCCAGTGGCTTGCTCGGGGTATTCTTGTGTTTTCATAAATCTTTTGATATCATGATACCAGGGCTGAATGCTGGGTTCCACCTCGACTGTATTACAATAACCGCGCCTTTCTTTGATTTGAATTTCTAGGGGATCAATATAAGCAATGCCTGGGTAAGGCAGCATTGAAGCTAAAGTGGCGAGTGCATCAGCTAGTTCATTGTGGCATCGAGGAATGTACTTGAACTCTATTGATTTGAAGCGTTTAGTGAGATCTTCCACGTGTTGCCGGTATGGGATGAGCTTAACGTCTCGAGTCTCCCACTCCCCTTGTGCTTGTCGGATAATCAAATCGGAGTCCCCCATGATCAATAAGTCTTCCACTTCCTGGTCGATTGCTATATTCATGCCCATGATACAGGCTTCATACTCAGCTGTGTTATTTGTGCAGAAGAATCAGAGTCTAGCTATAGCTGGATAATGCTGACCATTATGTGATATCAAGATTGCCCCAATGCCTATGCCTCTTGCGTTTACTGCTCCGTCAAAGAATATTTTCCAAGTATGAGTGTCTTCAGAGATAGCTTCTACTAAATTAACTTCTTCATCTGGGAAGTATGTGCTCAATGGTTGGTATTCCTCGTCAACCGGGTTTTCCGCTAAATGATCTGCCAACACCTGTGCTTTCATTGCCGTACGAGTGACATAGACTATGTCAAATTCAGTGAGCAGGATTTGCCATTTTGCCAGTCTCCCAATGGGCATCGGCTTCTAGAATATGTATTTCAAAGGATCCAACCTGGTTATGAGGTAAGTAGTGTGGGCTTGCAGATAGTGCCTCAACTTCTGAGCGACCCACGTCAGAGCACAACATGTTCTCTCCAACAAAGTATACTTGGACTCATAGCAGGTGAACTTTTTACTCAGATAGTAGATTGCCTGCTCTTTCTTGCCGGTTATATCGTGTTGCCCCAGAACGCAACCAAAAGAATTTTCCAACACCGTTAGATACAAGAAGAGAGGTCGCCCTGGCTCGGGTGGTACCAACACCGGAGGATTTGACAGATATTCCTTAATCTTGTCGAAGGCCTCTTGACATTCGGATGTCCATTTGATTGCTGCATCTTTCTTCAACAGTTTGAATATGGGCTCACATGTGGTAGTTAGTTGAGCAATGAACTGACTAATATAGTTTAACCTGCCCAGTAAACTCATCACGTCTTTCTTAGTTTTCGGAGGAGGTAGATCTCGAATAGCTTTTATCTTTGTTGGATCTAACTTGATCCCTCTTCTAGTGACTATGAAACCCAGGAGCTTGCCCGATGGAACTCCGAAGGCACATTTTGCCGGATTCAACTTCAGATCATACTTGCACAGCCGTTCAAAGAACTTTCTCAAATCTTGAACGTGGTCACTCTGAGTGCGGGACTTGATGATTACATCATCCACATACACCTCTATATTTTGGTGCATCATGTCATGGAAAATGGCGGTCATGGCTCTCATGTAGGTTGCCCCGGCGTTCTTCAGCCCAAATGGCATGACCCGATAGCAGTAAGTGCCCCAAGGTGTAGTGAAAGCTGTCTTCTCAGCATCTTCTTCATCCATCAACACCTGGTGATATCCTGCATAACAATCTACGAAGGACTGTATTTCATGTTTGGCGCAGTTATCAACAAGGATGTGGATGTTGGGCAGCGGAAAGTTATCTTTGGGACTCGCCTTATTCAAATCTCTGTAGTCCATGCATACCCGGGTCTTCCCGTCTTTCTTTGGCACAAGAACCATATTTGCTAACCATGTAGTATACCGGACCACCCGGATTACCCCTGCTTTCAGTTGTTTTGTGATTTCTTCTTTGATCTTATCACTGATATCGTTTTTAAACTTTCTTTGCTTTTGTTGCACTGGAGGACAATCGGGGTAAATTGGCAGTTTGTGCACCACTAAATCCACACTTAGTCCTGGCATATCGTCATATGACCAAGCAAACACATCTTTAAACTCAAACAAGAGTTGGATTATTGCATCTCGAGTTTTCTCATCTGTGTGAATGCTTATTTTGGTCTCCCTTATTTCTTCGGCAGTTCCCAAATTAACTGGTTCAGTGTCATTCAGATTTGGCTTAGGTTTGTTCTCAAATTGTTCCAATTCTCGGTTTATTTCCCTAAAAGCCTCCTCTTCAACATATTCCGGTTCTTGATTCATTATTTTGCAGTTAGACAGCGTGTTTAAGTCTGGGCATGAAGTCCACAAGCATGTCATGTTATTTAGAGCCGCATTATTATAATTGAAAAGAAAGGATAAAAAGGGAAAAATAACAAAAATCAGAAAGACTAAAGAGAAAATGGACGATGAAATATTGATTTCATTTCTTGGAATTTTTGGAAAGATAACAGGGTTTACATTCATGAATTCAAAAGACAAGA
>MDKF010981253.1:0-17761 GCA_026770625.1 Nicotiana glauca | reverse complement strand
GGTTCATAATTAATCCAAGTATAACATGCTGATGGGTCCTAACTACCCGAACAATAGCATAATAGTAGCTACGCATGGACTCTCGTCACCTCGTGCATACGTAGCCCCCACATATAGGAGAATAGAATCAATTATTTCACCTATGGGGTAAATTTCCCCCTCACAAGATTAGAAAGGAGACTCACCTCGCTCCGAAAACTCAAAACCGGCATTCTTCATTCGTCCGAAGGCTTGAACCAACGCACAATGCACCAAAACTAGCCAATTAACGACAAACTAATGAGAACATGCTCAAATACTTGTTAACAATTCAAATTATACTGATTCCCAACTCTGCTTAGTGAAATGACCAAAATGCCCTCGGGCTCACATGCCCGAAATCCATATTTTTTCGAAGATAAAGGTTACCCATGACCTTAGGAACTCAAATGCATAATTTTCTCTTAATTACATACTCAAATCATGGCTAAAATCCAAGATTATAATTTTCAAGGTTTTCAACCAAAACCTTAATACTTACTCTAATTTCCATGCTTAAAGCCATATATAATTGACATATTCAACTCAAGAGTGGTAGGGATAACTTACCTTAACATAAATGACGAAATCCCTCTTTGAAGCTCTCCAAAAATCGCCCCCAAGCCATGAAAAAATGGGTGAAATGAACCAAAACCCCAATTTAAAACAAGTCTCTACCTTCAGTCGTTTCCGCTTCTGCGGCTCCCATCCACGTCCAGGCCTTCCGATTCTGCGATAATCCACATCTCAGGTGCGGTCCGCTTCTACGGAAACCCAACCGCATCTGCGGATCCCTACAGATCCAACCAAAACCGCTTCTGCGGTCCCCCCTTCGCACCCGCGTTAGTGCTTCTGCGTTCCCCATTTCCGCAGAAGCGGAAATACCAGAAGCAGCAGCTTCAGCATTCCTTCAAACTCCGGATTCGATCCGTTAGCCACCCGGAATACAACCGAGGCCCCCGGGACCCCAACCAATCATACCAACCAGTCCCAAAATACATTACGGACTTGCTCGAGGCCTTAAATCATAACAAACAATGCTAAAACCATGAATTACACCCCGATTCGATCTTTATGAACTTTAAACTTTCCAACTTCTATTTTCGATGTTTAAACCTATCAAATCACATCCGATCGACCTAAAATTTTGCAAACAAGTCACTTTTGACATTGCGGACCCACTCCAACTTCCGAAATTGGATTCCGACCCCGATATCAAAAAGTCAAACTTCGGTCAAACTTCCCAAAACCTTCAAATTTCTATCTTAAGCCAAATGGCTTCAAAATGACCTACGGACCTCCGAATTCACTTCCGATCGCGCTCCCAACTGCAGAATCACCATACGGAGCTATTTCTAGACTGTGAATCCCAAACGGACATCGATAACACTGAAATGCACTTCAAGCCAAACTTAAGAAATTCCTTCTAAAATGCTAACTTCCACAATAGGCGCCAAAACGCTCCCGGGTTATCCAAAACCTAATCTGGGCATATGCCCAAGTCCAAAATCATCATACGAACCTTTCTGGAACCTTCAGATCCTGATTCCGAGGTTATTTACTCAAAATTCCAATCCTAGTTTATTCTTTTAACTTTAAGCTTCTCAAATGAGAATTTTCATTTAAACTTAACTCCGATCTTCCTGAATTTAAATTCTGACCATGCGAACAAGTCACAATACCTGAAATGAAGCTTCTCATGGCCTCAGACTGCTGAACGATGCACTAGGGCTCAAAACGACCGGTCGGTTCGTTACATTCTCTCCCACTTAAACATACGTTCGTCCTCGAACGTGCTGAGAACTATACCGAAGTAGCCTAAAATCACTGTTTAGCACCTCATGCACCTTCCCGTGCTACCACAACTTAGCTGAGCACATTAGCTCGATAAATTCTGAAAAATTTCCCTTTTTATTCAAGCAAATAAGCCTTAGAGCCAAATTCCAACATCCGGAGTTCTATGCTAGGCCTGTTTCCAACATACGATCACCGTATCAATCACTATACGCTATACTCAAACATGACTGGATAACTCTACTGAATTCACACTTTGCATCACTTTACTCATAGGACCGCAATAACATTTCTGTTTGAATTAATCGAAATTCCACGAATCCGACGCTCCCATTGCACCTCATGACCTACATAGGTCTTACTCTAACTATTACAATACAGCGACGACGGATGAGATGCCAAAATTCATAATCAACTGTCCAGTCAACCAATCATCGAGTCTATACTCTTGACAAGAAACATTACCATATTCTGAACCAAATAATGATCTTCACTCCTTAATATACTTCATATAATCAGATTGCACTGATCCTAAATCCCATCATCTCGTCTCACCCAGTACGAACTGCTCAGGCAATAAGCCACTCCGAATGCGATCAGAAGTCTCATATGATTCCACAATGTGCCAATAGGCCACCAGTCCGAACACAACACAAACGAAAATCAAACTCTGGAAGGAATTACCTAACCGCCGCGCTAATACGGACTTTCCTTAGAAGATAGGAAGCGAAACACAAAAAAAATAACATATAGAGGACCAGACTCGACATCACACTGATGCGGCGTGCAACCCGATATAAATAACATACCCGTGGCAGCGTGCCACCCAATCCACACATAGATCTCACATAAGGAGATTGCACTTCGAGTTAAATCTTCTCATTACAAAAAAAAAATGTCGAATTTCGATCGTAAGCACTCTAAGTGAATAATACCATCCCCGAGAAAACACATAGCGCTATAGGCTACAAATTCAAGTACAACTGAGGGGCGATACAAGATCTAAATCTCAAGAGCCATCCTGCTCACATAACATCATCGCAACGCGGAACCTCAACACATAAGAATTTACTAAGCCATCTCACAACTCATACGGCGCAATACATCATTACCTGGAATAGCTGATGACAAGATAACACCTCGACTGTTCCTCCATAGGGAACACTCGCTGAAATAAACACAACTGGCCTGATATAAAGCCCTATTAACAAATAAATCAATCCACCGATCTCAAGACGATTTCTGATTGCACCAACTTGGCCAATGACCTTTCAAAGGTTCGTACTAACTCCCTTTTGCCTCATATCACGTAAGAATAACCACCATAACCAGAGCAACCTCCTCAGTTCATAACCCAATATACAAAGTGCCCTCCAGGTATAAGTTCTCAAATTAATGATATTACCACAACCCTCATACTTGGTTTAAATATTTAGCCAAATCAAGTGACTACATGCCACACTTATACAATCTTCCCGTGGGACACGCTCCCACAATCTTTCGAAATAAATAACGGGTCTGCACATCTAAACCATCAGACGCACTAACGCTGAAAAGCGATCCAGAATCCTTAACCAGGATGCAAAGCCTGTTTCACAACACATCGATCTCAGGTGACGTTGAATACAATACCAACTTACTTTAATCATTCAACCCTTTCCTTACTCATCTGAGCCCGTGACATCCTTGTCAACACCAAACTGCAACCTTGATCCTCACTTCGCATTTCCATGCTACTCACTGCACCCAACGTGCCAACATACGATAGAACACAATTTTTCATCATAACTCTGAAATCATTAATATTTTCACATTTCATCATATAAGAACCTTGCACTTAACTCACTTCAGGAGAATCATAGTAATACACAGGTAATTTCCCATAACTGTAGAATATGCAAATCTGCAAGTAGTGGTCCAAGCCACCATAGCCCTTCCGGAATCCGCTTCCACTTAACAAGCCATAACAGAAGAATGCCCATGATAAATCATCAATCACGGTAGCCGACAGGCCTCACACGTATCGCCGCAAATCATACACATAACTCGATCACGCTGAATAAACTAATCACAGCCCCCAACATGCCAAATTCAACGATGGCTAATCAATCCCCTTCCTTCCAATTTATCCTTGATTGCTTTGGAAATAATACTAATTCTCTTCAACGCATAACATACTCCATCTACACTCCCCCGAGTGGCCTTGAATTGCGAGACCATGCTGTCTCAAATCTCACGAATTATTTCACATTTCTCAAATGCTATACCACAAGATAACACATCATAGAACATTCTGGGCACCTTCTCATAAGCTGCTGCAAAGCTTGATTCTCAGTTGTACTTATAGGCTTGAAACTATTAGGTACCACACTTTATCTTTTGAGTTCCACTAGGACCGTTGCTGAGAGCCACCCGCTCTGACTTGAATCCAAATATAATTAGCTCCCTGAATCTTCTAGCACATTAATGCCCTCTCAATGAAGCACCTGGCAGAGTCACTCCCCTTTTAACCCGCTTCTATACAAGGCATAAATCTTGAATCTTTTTCCAAGTTCGAACATGAGCACATAAGGCTAACCATAGAACATCCTTAATAATTCCTCCGCTCAATTTACTACTTATGGTCTTTTCTCGTAGCTGAATTAATCCATCAATATGCTAATAACCAGAAATCACACAAGTAGTTAATCATACAGCCCAATCATAAGCGGTGGGACTCTCCCACTTAGCTTGAAGCCATCATTTCACCATTATTGAGTTCGCCCGACCTTTTTACCCTTTATTGACATAACCTCCCGTCATAAGTTATCAAAATTTCTCGGAATCTTCCTGTAAATCCCCATCTTTCATATTCTGAATCATTAACCACATTCGCATGACCGGTCTCTTTGTTGAACAACCAATATAATTCTTTGCAGAAGCTTCGCCAACCACGCGACCGCTAACCTGCTCACGAGGAATAACCCACATAGGGGAATCACCTCCCGACATCTTCCCACGCCGCTGCATGGGGTACATTCACTGTGACACCAGTAGCCCATCCTGAGTCCGAGCTCACCTTCCAGTCGCACAAGTCCATTCGCCCCTCGCGGGCATCAATTAAATGTGCGGCAACATCCTTTCAAATTCTGGGTTATGCTGCACCCTCCTCCATTTCAAGCAGCTCCTTTCCGCCATATCAATCATTTGCCGCATAATAGCCCATACTTCACATCATACCCGCAGGATTCAATCACCAATCATTAAAATCCCCAATTCGATCAAAACTCTCCTTAGGGCGCGTAGTCTTCCTACTACCAAGCCCATATGCAACACCCGCCACTCTCCCACTTTGGCGAAACTCATCTCTTTAATCGGTCACTCGACCTTGCTTCTCATACTTGGCCTTCTAGAAATTTTAAACACCACCTGACACTTCCCACATGCCCTTCCTCATACTTTGCTGCTCAATTGTTGCCTTAAATGAAATCTATCTTCGTGGAACTTGAACCCAACACTGCTACTAACTTTAAACCTTTCCAAAGGTCATCTTTATCGAGCCGTCAACATTAGAAATTCTTATTCGATCTTAAACCACCGTATCATGCGATATCTGACAGTTGTACCACCAATATTATTTCACAATATCCTGCCATAAAGGTGAATTATAGCAGATTATAACACCAACAACTTAGTACGTTCAATCAGGACCACGACACCCTCTCATAAAAGAAAGCTCAACCACGCTTGCAAATACCAAGCCTCATTGCTTTCACCAGCCCACACCTGACCATCCTTAGTTTGATTGACTTTACCCTGCCGGGAATAAGATACTAAATCCCTTGATTACACACTGAGTAAACCTCACTTCAATTCATTCACTGCCCCGACACATGGGCAATATCCTACCATTACAACAACGCTACGGAATAATCGCTCATAAGCATCATGGCAACTTGTGCCTAGCCTCAAGGCTCTTAGAAGTTCTGTTACTGAGCTGAAACAATAGAATATCCCTTTACCAGGCGACCATAATAGTCACATCAACTATACCAGGAGAATCATCCCGCACCACATCTGTAGTGCCATTTCAATTCTTCAACTTTCAATTTATAACAAGCGCTCACATCGTGCAAGATTGAGTAGGAGGAAATCAAAGGCATAAGCCTCAACGGAATCGAACCACACGAAAAGGTAATCAAGAAGGGAAGTACTCCTAACAGCCCTGCAACCTCTCGAAGATAAGTACAGACGTCTCCGTACCGATCCGCGAGACTCTACTAGACTTGCTCATGACACGTGAGACTGATGGGAACCTAGTGCTCTGATACCATGTTGTCACGACCCAAAATCCACTAAGGGCCGTGGTGGCGCCAGACACCTCTGTCAGGCAAGCCAAAAAGAATTATCAATTAAATCCTCTTTTAATACTTTTGAAAATCTAAGATTTTTTATTCCATTTTTCATAAATAAAGATCACTACTTGAATTCAAATTTAAATAATAACAATAGTACATTCCTTCGAAAACCATCCCAGAAACCCGGTGCCACAAGTGCATGAGCAACTATTGATAAGGAGAATAAAATACAACACCTATTCAAAATACTGTAGACAGGGAATAAGATACAAAATACTGAAAGGAACTACACTAGCTGCGGGTCGCCTCGAACAATGCAGCTCACCTAGTCCCAGCGTCATCCATGCTGCTACGCCCAATAGGTTGCTAGAGGTATATATACCTGTGCAACAAAAATGCACAGAAGTGTAGTATGAGTACGTAATCAACGTGTACTCAGTGAGTGTCCCACCTAATCTTGAAGGGGTAGAGACGAGATGGTCAACTCTGACACTCTCTAATAGTCCAATGATTATTTATCCTCAATATACCTATTAAACAGTGGATTTATATTTTTAGACATGATGTTAATCCAGATAGAGGAAACAAGTAAGCACATAATTCTTTCAAGGAAATTTCCATGATTTCTTTTCATTATTAACAAAATGATCTCGAGCCATAGTGAGGCATGTAACAACTTAATTAAGTCCAGGCAACAATACAAGCATGCGCAAATCATACCGAGGCATCGACCTGATCTAACAGAAATAAGTGTGCACTTGCCGAGGGTCGACAGTGCGCCAATAGATGCATCTATTAATCTACCGAGGCGTTCGGCCCGTTCCAAAAATAAACACACACAGAGACAATCAGTCAAGAAGTCAACATGGAGCAATTATCCAAGAAAGGCCAATTCTCTTTAATAATTTTGAGATAACGAAACTTAAGTCTTTTTTAGAAATCCATTTATTAATTTAATGTGATTTATTACCTTGCTCGCGAATCATCCATGCGACGCGGGTACACGTAAGATACATGCTAAGATAGCTAATTAGAATTTTATCGAGGAATAATTATCCACATAAGCCAATTCTCTGTTTAACAATTCAGGAAATGATGTTTAATCTCTTTTTAAATTCTTTTACTAATCAAAGGTGATTTAAACAATTCAAGTCATCAATGGGTTCATAATCAATCCAAGTATAATATGCTGATGGGTCCTAACTACCCGGACAATAGCATAATAGTAGCTACGCACGGACTCTCGTCACCTCGTGCGTACGTAGCCCCTACATATAGGAGAATATAATCAATTATTTCACATATGGGGTAAATTCCCCCCTCACAAGATTAGAAAGGAGACCCACCTCGCTCCGAAGACTCAAAACCGGCATTTTTCATTCTTCCGAAGGCTTGAACCAACGCACAATGCACCAAAACTAGCCAGTTAACGACAAACTAATGAAAACATGCTCATATACTTGTTACCAATTCAAATTATACTGATTCCCAACCCTGCTTAGTGAAATGACCAAAATTCCCTAGGGCCCACATGCTCGGAATCCATAATTTTTCGAAGATAAAGGTTACCCATGACCTTAGGAACTCAAATGCATAATTTTCTCTTAATTCCATACTCAAATCGTGGCTAAAATCCAAGATTATAATTTTCTAGGTTTTCAACCAAAACCTAAATATTTGCTCTAATTTCCATGCTTAAAGCCATATATAATTGATATATTCAACTCAAGAGTATTGGGGATAACTTACCTTAACATAGATGACGAAATCCCTCTTTGAATCTCTCCAAAAATTGCCCCCAAGCACTGAAAAAATGGGTGAAATGAACCAAAACCCCGATTTAAAACAAGTCTCTGCCTTCAGTCGTTTCCGCTTCTGCGGAAATTTTACCGCTTAAGCGGTTCCGCTTCTGTGGATACCTTGCCGCTTCTGCGGCTCCCATCCATGTCCAGGCCTTTCGCTTCTGCGGTAATCCACATCGCAGGTGCGGTCCACTTCTGCAGAAACCCAACCGCATCTGTGGATCCCTGCAGCTCCAACCAAAACCGCTTCTGCAGTCCCCCCTTCGCACCCGCGATACCACTTCTACGGTCCCCATTTCCGCAGAAGCGGAAATACCTGAAGCAGCAGCTTCAGCACTCCTTCAAACTCCGGATTCGATCCGTTAGCCACCCGGAATACACCTGAGGCCCCCGGGACCCCAACCAATCATACCAACCAGTCCCAAAACACATTACGGACATGCTCGAGGCCATAAATCATAATAAACAATGCTAAAACCATAAATTACACCCCGATTCGAGCTTTATGACCTTTGAACTTTCCAACTTCTATTTCCGATGTTTAAACCTATCAAATCACATCCGATCGACCTCAAATTTTGCACACAAGTCACATTTGACATTGTGGACCCACTCCAACTTCCGGAATTGGATTCCAACCCCGATATCAAAAAGTCAACCTCTGGTCAAACTTCCCAAAACCTTCAAATTTCTATCTTTAGCCAAATGGCTTCAAAATGACATACGGACCTCCGAATTCACTTCTGAACGCGCTCCCAACTCCAAAATTACCATACAGAGCTATTCCCAGACTCGAAATCCCAAACGGACATCGATAACACCGAAATTCACTTCAAGCCAAACTTAAGAAATTCTATCTAAAATGCTAACTTCCACAATAGGCGCCAAAATGCTCCCGGGTTATCCAAAACCCAATCCAGGCATACACCAAAGTCCGAAATCATCATACGAATATGCTGGAACCTTTAGATCCTGATTCTGAGGTTGTTTACTCAAAATTCCAATCCTAGTTCATTCTTTCAACTTTAAGCTTCTCAAATGAGAATTTTCATTTAAACTTAACTTCGATATTCTTGAATTTAAATTCCGACCATGCGAACAAGTCACAATACCTGAAATGAACCTGCTCATGGCCTCAGACTGCTGAACGATGCACTATGGCTCAAAATGACCGATCGGGTCGTTACAGAGCCCCTCCGAAGTCTGTAAACACCCCAGTGAGCGCCGTCAATGATAAATAAATGGATGGCTCGGGCTGCATGCCGCAGTGGGTATCAGAGTGTACCGTCATATGCATTGCATTGCAGTCATGCATTTGTTCTTATTTGTAGTATCTGTCATAATATTTCTGCACTCTTATTTCATTGGCTTTAATGTTACTTCTTGCAATAATTACCTGATATCCCGGCGTTATCTGTTAACGGAGTGTTGTGCCCGAGGGGCTAACTTTTGTGCTTGCTTGCACTACTTGTTTCGTATTCATTTGCTTAATTGTTGGAAAAAGACATCTTCAAAAGAGGTTTTAAACTGAGCTAAGATATTTCTAAATGTTTTACAGCTTCACTGCTTTCTCCCAAACGGCTTTTCAGTGCTCCTATATAGCATGATGGTTTGCTTTACGTGATTTCTTACTGCTCAATTATTATTTACCCTTATTACTCACTGAGTTGGAGTACTCACTTTACTCCATGCACCTTACTTGCAGATGCAAGTAACTGCTCACCCGGTATTGGGTTTTAGCTGATCAGAGGAAGAGCTATAGGAGTAGCAAGGTACTTGCCTGCGTTCGCAGCACCATTCTTCTATCTTTTTTTGGTTCATTATCCCAACCTTGTATATTTTAGGTCTTGTAGTTGTATTTATACTCTGATAGATGCTCGTGAGTTGTGACACCCCGGTTTGGGCTGTGTTAGGTCGCAAATTTCATTAAGTAATATCATTAAGTCATATTTTGCTGTTCATTTATGTTTAACCACTTTGAAAGAGACGAATTGGGTTAGTTGGCTGGCTTTGTCTTCACGAGAGGCTCCATCACGACTAGTGCGGGGTTTTCGGTCATGACAAGTTGGTATCAGAGCCTAAGTTACTAGGTCTCACGAGTCATGAGCAGGTTTAGTAGAGTCTCGCGGATCGGTACGGAGACATCTATATTTATCCTCGAGAGGCTATAGAACCTTTAGGAAAACTTCCCCTTCTTAAATTCTTATCGTGCGTCCATGGTTCAGCTTGAAAAGAAACTTTTGAAATTCCTTCCACGCGTTCGTAAGTGCACATGAGCGCTCAGTATTAGATGTGCCTTGATGGCTTGTGATTCCCCGATCAAGGGGCTAGATATGATCGCTGTGAGGCTGATGTTGGGCTAGTTTGGAGGACTTGAGGCCGGATCTTTGCCTATGGCTTGAGCACCGAGGTGCTGATTGTGTGAGCAAGTGTTTTGAACTTATACGTTCAGTATTTTCCCTATTAGTGGGAGTGACGGCTGAATAGCCACGTGATGAGTGTGTTAGTACTGCGAGATGTATTTATGTGACTTGGAAGTGAGGATGAAGGTCTGTTGGATGATAGAAGAACTATTAAGTGTTTGATTTCCATTATGAATGGATGTGTAGCCCCGAGTTATGGGCGCGTGAAGAATCCTTTTCATATCTCCTAGTTGGGAGTGAAGTAACTTTCATGTTGCGGTATGAGTCCAGACTCAGGCAGCTTAAGTGACTGCGTAATGCTTGTGGCGGTGGAAGGTATACAGAAATGGTAGTTGGAGGCAAAGCAGGTGGGTCATCTCCTGCGGAGTGTTCTAAAGTTGTGTGAACCTTATGTTATCTAGTAGAAGGTCTCATTTACAAGTGAAGAACATATGTTGATATCTTAATTGGATCGCCTAGAGAGTGGGCTTAACTGTTGTGTGACTGAATGCGAGATTTGCAGAAGAGTTAAAAAAAATCTAGATGATTTGTGTCTCCGTGAGCTTATGAAGAATTGAGTTTAATCACACTATGGTATTAAGGAAGCAATAGAGTATATGCGTTATGAGTTGTTGGGAGTGTTTTGATCTATGGCTTCGAGCCAAGTTGGGGAGTTTGCTATTGATTAGCTAATTGTACGGTCATGTGCTATGTTGGTTTTGGTTAGAGGCATGCTGGCAAATCAGTTCTGGTTGCGGAAATTAAGCCGAGGATGGCATGAGTGAAGCAAAATTTTGACAAAGGTTATATGGTGCTTTGTAGATATGTAAGAATCAGAGGATGTCTTAAGCTGTTGTTGGTAAGAATGCTCGGTGCCTGGAGTAGAAGATGTTTGTTTGTATTGGAATGAGGTCATATCTTGCGGTATCAGAGTGCTAATGAGGCACGGGTGGTTATGTTTGTTTGATCAGGTGAATTGCAGTTTGAATAAGAAGTAAATGACTCTCGAGAATGGTTTTAATGTGTTCAAGATTCTACATGTACCAATCAGGTGTCTTAAGGTTGTGTATGTGGTTAGAGACTGTGTTTTCATTGAAAAAGGTCAAGACTTGTTGTATTTTCTTTTATGATAAATATGGGATTCTATGTATCAATATTTGGAAAGTAAAGGTAACGGATTTAGATTCGCAGGAAGTTCTTCAGAGTAATGTATTTTGGGAATGTGGTGTTTCTGGGAATATTTGAGAGAGGATTCAGTGGTTTATGGGTCTTAGACAGTATGGTCTTGTGCTTGGGTCTTGTGTAGTGAGCCTGGGTTGAGGAACTGTGGTGCTACAACAAGGGGGAATATCAAGTTGATGATGAATCAGAAGGGAAATTAGATAGATGAAATAGCTTGATAGTAAACCGAATCGGTATGGTAAGGATATGATTAATTCTTCGTATGTGTTCGAGGTAATGATCCCTTACAAGTATTTTGCAGCGATGCTCTTGGGTTTTGATGGCTTGCTTAGCTTGGTCGAGTTAGAACGATTCCGTCTTGGCAGTTTAATTTATGCAAACGGAATTGAGAGAGTTCTTATTGATTTCTACGGTGGTTGAAGAGGTGTATTTTCTACGGATAAGAGAGGCATGGAATGTGTAATGATTTTTCTTCTAGATGGGACCAATGGAAAGTTCTTGACTAGTTGAGTACGTATATTTCTGTGGCTCGGAAGGGAGATAAAAGATTTCATGTTATCCTTGGATGGTATGGTATATGCGGTATGTTGTGAAGGATTGAGATTTGTGTGTATGAGGTTTCAGTTCAGTTTTGAAAGGAAGTTCATAAAACTCCTAGGCAACGGGTAGCCTCAGATAATCAAGGAAATGGTACTGCTAATTGGAAGTGATTTGACGAGAGTATACATCTGAGAAAAAGGTAATGTGATTAAACTTATAATACTTCGGTAGTATTTCGGCGCTTTCTTGTTAGATCGACTGCTGATATCTGAGTTTGTTTAATGGCACAGGGGAATTTTAGAATATCTTTTGTGGAATGATTGGGTACTTGAGGTGTGATATGTATTCATACAGCGGAATTTGGGATCGGGTATGGTGATTCGCGTGCTATATGGAGTTGGAGACTGGGAGTTCTCATGTACAGACTATGTTGTGGTTGAGGATCGTGTGTATCGGCACCGTTTAGCGGCCACTGGGATTTGGAGGCCCGAATGGATCTTTCTTTGCTTGGTATGTAAGATTTTGGATATGATGTTGGGGTATAGACTGGATGTCTCAGTGTTGGGTCATTCTAGACTATATTGCTATGGGCTATACCGGAAACACCACGGGATGAGTGGCGAGGTGCGTCGGATTATGTTCTAGCAGGGTGGTTTATATTTCAAAGACCCAGCGGACGGATAAGAAGGATTGCTTTTCCTAATTAGGCCTTCGTGATGGATGTCAGTGCAAAGGTTTCTACCATTGATTTAGTTCCGGTGTTGAGGTACTTTTCGGATGCGTTTCTTGTGGCCGCGCATGTCACCGGGCGAGGTTGTGGATTTCAGTATTGATTTGGTGCCGAGCACCGTATCGTACGGCTCTAGCAGAAATTATAGTAGTGGAAGGAGCAGCTTCAGGCTTTCTTGGTAATGATTTTGTTGGTAAGCTGATGTGGATACGTGTTTAGCTTGAGCTGGCTTGGTTGGCCCCGAATTGTATTGTTGAGGGATAGGTTGATTCGATCGTTATTGAGCCTGTTAGTGATCTGAGGAGAGCTATGAGTTGCTTTTCGGTGTTGTGAGACGTTATGATTTGTTGGTTATGGGCACATGTGGTGTGGTTCTATTGGGGGATTCATAGAGAAAGTCGAGCGGGAAGAGTAATTGGGTGTTGCTCAGCAAATAGAGTATTGGTTATGACCTATCGGGTTACGTGTCATATGTTATTTGTTTCACCGTGGGTGTAATGAATTGCTTTGGTTCCCGACATCAAATTGTGCATAGTTGTCGAATTAGAGCATAGTGACTTGAGGTATTTCATGTGTAATAGTGTTTGGATATGATCGCTCATTGTAGCGAGGCCACGTGGAGATATGACCTTTCGGGGTAGATTTAGGTGTTCTATTTCTATGATGTGAGACGGGGTCTCAGCCTTGTGTTGTGATGGTACTGATGAGCTTGAGGTACAACTCTTTCGTTTGAGTCATTTTTCATGATTTGAGTATGTTCAGACCGTTTTTTATTCGTGCGCGTATTATGCAAGTTGTGGCTTAGGCTTGTATTGAGGTGTCATATCACCAGAGTGGTGTGTTGGATTCGAGGTGATCGTTAGGGTCACTAATGAATATGAATGGATTTGATTTTAGCCTGTTGGAAGGATAATATCGAGGTTCGGCTCGGAATCTGCTGTGGTAGTAGTCAAAAGGGAAGTGGCTTCATGAATGGTTTGTTTGATAAATGGTTATGATTTATTGTGTGTTTCATTTATCGTTGGCAGTATATGAAAGTGTTGGAATAAGACCTTAGTAGATAAGAGATCTTCTACCGGTATTTGGGTGTTGTGGGCAACTACTATGAATAGAAGTTATCGTTTTGAGTGTTTGGGTTATGTAGAATATCATATGATTGCGCCTGAGGTTGCAGGTATGGGTTATTATAGCTGGTTCGGGCTTATTCTGAATATAGATGTGAGGTTCTAATCTTGTGTATGATTTCGGGAAGTGCAATGTGGTTCTATGGTTTATGGACTAGATGGATTGTGGAATTTCAGTTATGTTGTGATATCGGACCTATGCGAGATAGGGTGACGTGGGATCACCCCCAGGTATATGCTTGGTAAGGTCATTTCAGCTATTGGTTGGCTTCTAGGACAACTCTGGGTGCGCTCGAGGACGAGCGTTTGTTTAAGTTGGGGAGGATGTGACGACCCGGCCCGTTATCTCGGGAGTTACCGCCCCGTTTCCCCAATTTTATGCTTCTTCATGTTTCATTATTAGTATTTGGTGTGTTAGAATTGATTTGGATTGGTTTTGGTAGAAAATGAGACACTTAGTCTCTTTAAGGAAGGTTTGGTTTGGAAAAGTCAACCGGATGTTGACATATGAGTTAGAGGGCTCGGATGTGATTTCCGGTTATTCGGTTAGCTTCGGGGAGTGATTTGTGACTTAGGAGTGTGATCAGAAGTGATTTTGGAGGTCTAGTGTAGAATTAGGCTTGAATTGGCGAAGTTAGCATTTTGGCGATTTCCAATTGATAGGTGAGATTGTGATCCGAGGGTCGGAATGGAATTCCGAGAGTTCTAGTAGCTTCATTAGGTGATTTGGGATGTGTGTGCAAAATTTCAGGTGATTCGGAGGTGATTTGGTTGGGTTTTTTATCGAATGCGAGTTTCGGAAAAATTTGAAGAACTTAGGCTTAGATTTGATGTAATTTGATGGTTTTAGTGTTAATCGTGGTGCTTTGATGATGGGATCCAGTTTGAATAAGGTATTGGATCATGTTTGTTTTTTTGGTTGAGGTCCCAGGGGCCTCTGGGTGAGATCGGATGGTTAAACGGAGAGTTTTGGAATTTTTGCATGTTAAAGGTCTGCTGGAATCTGGTATTTTCGCACCTGCGGTTATGGAACCGCAGGTGCGGTCACGTAGAAGCGGACGAGAAGGTCGCAGAAGCAGAAATAGACTCAGGGCAGGTTCCGCAGAAGTGGAAGTGGGGACCGCAAAAGCAGTTCCCCTGGTGCGGAATAGGAGCCGCAGAAGCGGCTGGGGATTTTAAAGAGGAAACCGCAAAAGCATTGTAGTGCCCGCAGAAGCGGTCCCGCATCAGTGGAAATGGGACCTCAGAAGCGAGATGACTGAGCAGAGTATTAAATTAGCCTTCTTCGCGAATTTTTGAAAGAGTAACATATTGCACTTCGGACTTGGAGAGTTTTTGGGCGATTTTGAAGAGGGTTTCAAGAACTTTGATCAGGTATGAATTCTTGGACTTAGAATATGATTTTATGGTGTAAATACATAGATTAGAACTGGAAACTCAAGGAACTAAAGGTAAAAAATGGTGGTTTAGGGCTTGAACCTAAGAGAGCTTAAATTAGGGATTTGAAGGGTCAAATGAACCCTGATTCTAGTAATTTTGATGTGTATAGACTCGTGGCGAGATAAGGAACCCGTTGATGTAAAAATTTCTGAGATTTGAGAAGTGGGTCCGGGGCTCGAGTTTTGGTAATTTCGGGATTTGTGCCCGTTATTGATTATTTTCGCTTGGGCTTTATTCCCTTAGCATATTGTGATGTATTCGCTCTAATTTTGGTTAGGTTTGACGCGCGTAGAGTCCAATTTGAGCAGCAAAGGCGTCGCGAGCTAGAGATTTCACCAGTTCGAGGTGAGTAATGATTGTAAATGATAGTCTGAAGGTTTGAAACCCCGGATTTGCACATCATAGTGCTGTATTGAGGTGACTTACACGCTGGATAGCGAGCGTGGGGTATAGCACCGTTGGGGATTGTGACTTGGTCCGTCCCGATCGATGAAATTACTGTGTATTTGATTGGAACTACTTGTTATCTTCATAATTTGGGTTGATTGCCATATTTGGGCTTCGTGCCAATTATTTGAATCCTCGGGATTGATATCACTGTTTTCGCATTATTTTTGCATATTATTTGATCTCGGTCCAAGGTTTTAAATATTGTTTCGCAAACTCAGCCATCTTTCTAAGATTTGAAAACTTAAACAATATTTCATTGACGTTTTGAGCTGAGAACTATTATTTTAATATTGCCCAAGAGGCTTATGATGATTTCTGAGCTGAGCATGGATCGGGTTGCACGCCGCAGCAATATTACATTGATATTGAGGCCGAGAGCCTGGTTGATTATATTGATATTGAGGCCGAGGTCCTGGTTTATGCCACGAGATTGCTTGATATTGCGCTTGGGCTATAGGAGCCCCTCTGGAGTTTGTACACACCCCCAGTGAGCGCCGTCGACGATAAATAAATGGATGGCTCGGGCTGCACGCCGCAGTGGGTACCAGAGTGTACCGTCATATACATTGCATTGCACTCATGCCTTTGTTCTTATTTGTATTATCTGTCATAATATTTCTGCACTCTTATTTCATTGGCTTTAATGTTACTTCTTGCAATAATTACCTGATATCCTGGCATTATCTGTTAACGGAGTGTTGTGCCCGAGGTGCTGACTTTTGTGCTTGCTTGCGCTACTTGTTTCGCATTCATTTTCTTAACTATTGGAAAAAGATATCTTCAAAAGAGGTTTTAAACTGAGCTAAGATATTTCTAAAGGTTTTACAACTTCACTGCTTTCTCCCTAAGGGCTTTTCACTGCTCCTATATAGCATGATGGTTTGCTTTACATGATTTCTTACTTGTCACGCCCCAAAACCGAGGGACACGACCGGCGCTCAACCGGAGAACCCCAATCAAGCGGACCTGGAATTGCCTTTCCTATCCCACGTGTTACCCCGTGATTCCAATATATGTTATTCTATTGAAATAGCAATTTAAGACTTAAGCATAAACTTACAACTTGAGTTCATTTCTACTTTTTATCATTTTCAACATTTGATACCAAGTACTTGTAAAATACATACAAAATTTACCAACGTGGACCACGATTTTGAACCGTACCATTACTACCCAAAATACTTTTGTACACCACCCACACTTTTGTCTACAGAGCCTCTATGAATACTAGGAACTTAACCAAAATTTGCCAGTGACAAGGCCCCGGCTATACCTTACAATACACAATAAACTCAAAAGAAGGTGGCATGAACCACACATGACCCCAAGAGGAAGTGGGGCTCACCAATGCAATTGATGGGATGGAGAGTAAAGGAGTGCTACTGCTGGTGGACTGGAGTACTTGCTATAGAACCACCTACAATCATAACACGAATGTAGCGCCCCCGGCAAAAGGGACGTCAGTACATTTGAATTGTACTGGTATGTATGAACAAACTTTACCCCAAGTAAGATCAATCACTACATAGATAACAAACAGTAATAGAATCAACAATCAAATGCACATGAAAGGTACAATCAAGCCAAACAAGTTTACAATCTCTTCTTTTTCACCTTAAACATTTTCACATCAATGATTTAACAATCTTTTTCATAATTTCATTTCAATAGTGATTTCGATCACTTTTCCACCCTTATCACCTCGGCCATCCTTATTACCTCGGCCACCCTTATCACCACAACCCACACCTTATTACTTCGTGTTGCGGCGCACAACCTGATCCCACCGAACAAGTCACAATCCACAAACAACACAACAACAACAACAATTGTCAAACAACAACCACAACAATTCACGAGAATTTTTCGTAGCTATCAATACCATTTCCATCATATTCAACAACTCATATGCAATTTAAGTCACCACAATAATTTCCCACAA
>MU738889.1:48308-62128 GCA_026770625.1 Nicotiana glauca | reverse complement strand
ATTTTTGGTTCGCGGACTGTAATATAGAGTCAATATTTTCCTCGATTCGGGATTCAAACCGGTGACTTGGGACACCATAAATCTCCCAAGTGGCGACTCTGAATCTCTTAATAAACGAACCCATTTCGATTGTCCTTTAATTGGAAAAACTCCCTTTATTACACCCTTCGCGGGTAGTAGCGCAAAAAGGAGGTGTGACACTTTTAACTCTATCCACGGACCTTTTGGGATAAATCAAACCAACTAGATTTCCCAGTTAATCATCTTCGACCCTAATCTTCGATTGATACTGATTGTGTACATCGGCCCAAGTGACAGCTGGATATTTGATCAAATTTTGCTTTAACTTTGTGAAGCTATGGAGCTCCGAGTGTTGATACCTTATGTAAAAGCTTGAACAGTCCAGTCGTTGGTGACTAAAGTCAAATCCATTCGCTCTGTCTAGAACCGAGATACGAGTTTCCTGCGCATCTCGTTATCCTTTTGTCTTACTTTGAAGAGGTTTGATTTCCTTGTTGAAACTTTAATGGCTCCGGCGTAGGCTTTTACAAAAGAATCTGCGAGCATAGCAAACGAACCAATAGAGTTGGGTGGTAAGTTATGATACCATCATGGCACCCTTCGATAAAGTTTCTCCAAATTTCTTCAATAGAAAGAATTCAATCTCATCATCTTCTAAGTCATTTCCCTTTATTCCGCATGTGTAAGAAGTGACGTGCTCATTTGGATCGGTGGTCCCATTGTATTTGGGGATGTCTGGCATACGGAATTTCTTAGAAATGGGCTTCGGAGCCGCACTTTGAGGGAAAGGCTTCTGCACGAACTTCTTTGAATCCAAACCCTTTTGGATCGGCGGTGGCCCCGGTATTTGGTCTACCCTTGAGTTATATATTTTTACCTTTTTGTCATTAGTCTTGATTTTCTTTTCACATGATTTTATCCGTTTAGTGAGCTCTTCAAGCATCTTCATAATGGCAGGGTCAGTTTCTGATTCATTGGCATTCGATTTCTCCGTTACAGGTTCGACTCTATGAACAACCTCTTGTGATGTTTCGAGCTCGATTCTGCTTGGTGCTCGATTCTGATTTTGGAATTGCGCTATCGCAGCTTGTTGAGTTTGCAACATTTCTAATATCATTTGAAGGCTAATTCCACCCTCTTCATCGCTCTGTGGGCTCTGATCGGCTCCTCGGGCATCTCTGCAGACACTATTTCCAGGATTGACGTCCAGATTTGCATTTAGGGCGACATGCAAACTGACATTGATAGGGTCTGCAATCGGTACTTCCTCGTGGCCAGCTTGAGGCACTTCGATTCCTGGGGCAACTACATTACTGTTTTCTCCATGGAAACCGAGGCCGTCATCGGAGTGAGTGGGTACAACTTGTGAGTTAGACATGTTGATCCTGAAATCAAAATTACTCACAAGAACAAGCGTAAAGTAGTGTGTGTTACGGGAATTAATACCAAGCAATCACTATTATCCTTAGCCACACAGTGATCGTCAAACTGTTTACCCTTAAAATTGGATAACAGTTAAACTTATAATGTGATTTTTAGGATACGTGATTTCACATAATACCAATTGATAAATAAAAAGAATAATAAAAAAATTAACAATAATATAAGATAAACCAGTGTTTGAACACGATTTAGCCCTCGAGATTGAATACCCTCGAGCTAGTTGTGCAAGAACAATTAAAATGTAACAAGCTGATGAGCAAGAGAGTGTGAATTAAAGAGAGAATATTGTATTGCTTTGATCTGCGTGAATGTAAGGTGATTACAAAATGATTAGAACCCTCTTTATATAGTAGAGAAATCCTATCTATGGTACAATTCTAATTACGGAAGTAAATCTCATGACTAGCCTAAACAATTGCCCTTGATTTAATCTGTTCCGTAATTTCCGCCGTAATCTTCGACCGGTTACGGATATCTCGCTTTTTCGTTATTGAGCTTTGCTCGAAGTCTGTCATATTTGAATTCGATTGTTGCTGTCCCCAATCCCGACAGGCACCTCGATTCTTGAACTCGATACCTTGTCTTCATGCTCTGATCTGATCCATTACGAGGCTGACACTCGATACAATTCACTGGTCTCGATCAAATAGTAAAATCGGGTAGACCTAATTTTGACCGTACACATTTTGATATCTGTCTGTTTGATCTGTAATCCTGTATATTAGTTTAACAAATATCTCTAAGAGATCTGGTTCTTAGACAATCGTTCGTTAATCATCAAAATCAATTTTAAGCTTAAATCAACGGATTCCTATAAGTTAAAAAGCGCTTGTAGGAAGCGCTTCCCTGTAAACAGACTATGCAATTTGAATCTCTAGTAGTAGGGACAATGAATTAATTCCTACTTTCATGATCAGTAATAGAGTACTTTTTTGTGATTTTTTTATTAATTGATAGAACAGAGCACTAAAAATAATCCATAAAGGGGAAGAAGCGATGGATAAAATTCCTTTTTAGAGTGACTATCTTGATGTCATCTACTAATGTTCCAGTATCCATTCTTTGAGGCCAGCTTCTGTAAAATATTATAATATATCAAGTGATTAATATTTGCAATTTCGTTTTCTTTTTACCTTCCTTGATTATAACACTTAATGGGTCTATGAAGAGAATTAAACTTGAGTCAAAGGAAAATTGCAGTTCAAAAATGTTCTTGAACGTGTATTGTGCACTTGAAAAGTTGAAACAACTAAGATCAGATGGCGCATCAGGATTTGAACTTTATAAGTTTTAATACTGGATAACGACACCAAAATGTTAGTAGTAATCAGGTTCTGAATTCAATTTATATACATATAACTTATATAATAATTAAACTATTTTTTTAAAACCCGTGACCTCTGTCCTCCCGCCATATTGTGACCAGGAGGTCACAAGTTCGAGCCGTGTAAATATGCATCCTCTTGCAGAAATGCAGTGTAAGATTGCATACAATAGACTCTTATGGTGCGATTATTCTCTGAACTTCGTGCATAACGGGAGCTTAATGCACCGAACTGCCATTTTTTTTAAAGAATAATTAAACTAAAGTTACTAAATTTGATCGAATCGGCTCCGCCTTGCAACAGATGAATGGATTAAGAAGTTTTGTGGCTCCAGCCAAGAAAGTAGACTGATGAAAGTACTTTACTGCGGTTTTGGAATTAAGCAACCAGTATGGAATGTTCTTATATGGGGTCAAGTAAAAGGTATTTTTAAGGGGACAATTATGGAGGATGACTCAACAAACTTTTTTTTTATTATTATAATCAATTGTTTTTTTTTCCAGAGTATATTGAACGTAATGAAAAATATTCTTAGTAAAATAGTTTTCGAAAAATTAGTTATTTTCTAGTAAATATTTTCTTAAGAATAAGTATTAAAGTTGTTCCTGCGGGGACAAAAAAAACAGAATCAACTCAGAGAAAATTAGCATGGTCCCTTCATAAGGATGATACTGTTGAGCAAGGCAGCCATGACATAAGAAAAATAAAGTCTGTGAAGGAGAAATGAGAGTTTCATTCTCTGTATTCGAAGACAACTGTTCTAACTGATTCTCTGAGCTACTGTACAGATAACTAACTACTATTTATACTATTCACTAACTAACTAACCCCATTTTATCTACTAACTTTATCTAACTACAAAATATTAAATTAACTACTAGACTGTACAACTGTTTCTTCTGCACACCCCCTCAAGCTGAGGGATGAAAACATACTCTTCATTCCCAGTGAAGTTGTAATTTGAATTGCAGCTTTGCTGTCACAGTGAAGTTGAACTGGAAGCTCAACTGATACTCCCAACTCTTTAAATAATCTAACTAACCACTTTATTTCTACAACAATAGTGGCCATACTTCTGAATTCTGCTTCAGCTGAGCTTCGTGAAACTGTTCCTTGCTTCTTTGGTTTCCAGGAGATTAAGGCATCTCCAAACTTCACAGCATAACCTGTAACTGACTTTCTTATCTCTACACAAGCTCCTCAATTTGAATCACAGAAGGCAACCAGCTTTTGACTGCCAGTTGATAGTAGAAATAGGCCAGACCAGAGTTGTTCTTAATGTATCTGATAATCATAGCAGCAACTAGATGGGACTGCTTGGGAGCATGCATAAACTGATCAGAACATGTACCACAAATTCTATGTCAGGCCTAGTCATGGTCAAATACAACAGTCTTCCTACTAATCTTTGATAGCCACTTCTGTCTTCAAGCAACCTGTCATCAGACAAGCCCTCCTTGTTGAACAACTTATCAAACTCTATGGAAGTAAGCTTGTGATTAAATTCCAATGGAGTGAGTGCTGGTTTTTCTCCTGATAGACCAGATTCAGATAGCAACTCAAGTGCATATTTCCTCTGACACATATGGATGTCTTTCTCTGATCTTGAAAATTCTATCCCAAGGAAATACTTCAATTCGCCTAAGTCTTTCATCGTAAACCTGTTCTGCAAGTCCTTTCTAGCCTTCTCAATCAAGTTTAGATTATTTCCAGTCACAAGCAGATCATCAACATAAACAAGTACAATCACCAAATTTGCTCCCTTCTTGTCTGTGAACAAGGAATAGTCATAGTGTGACCGTACAAATCCTAGGTCTGTTAAAGCTTCTGTCAGCTTTAAGTTCCACTGTTTAGGAGCTTGTTTAAGTCCATACAAGGACTTATTTCACTTGCACACCTTCTGATACTCCCCCTAACTTAAGAAGCCATCAGGAATGTGCATATAGACTTCTTCACATAGATCTCCCTTCAAAAAAACAATATGAACATCCATTTGAACACAGACCAATGAGAAGCAACAACAATAGCCACTATAGATCTGATTTTGACCATCTTAGCTACTGGGAAAAATATTTTAGTGTAGTCAAACCCTTCCTGCTGGCTGTAGCCTTTGGCAACCAGCCTAGCTTTATATCTTTCCACTTCTTCTGTGGACTTGTACTTGACCTTGAATACCCACTTGCACCTTATAGTAACTTTGTTCGGAGGAAGATTTACAACTGCCCAAGTGTTATTGCTCTCAAAAGCTGAAATTTCATACTTCATGGCATCCACCCATAATTGATCAATATTGGCTTTAGCATAGGTCTTGGGTTCTATAATTGCTGAATAAGCAGCTAGAGAAGCCATGTAGGCATGAGTGAGATGATCATATATATATATCACATAGTCGGACAGTGGATATGGGCAAGAGGAGGATTTCTGTTGAATAGTATAATCTCACATCTATACTGGAGGCCTTGATTCCCTTGAGGATCTTCTAGGTTGTACTGGTTGAGGAGACGGATCCCTTGCAAAAGATGATGGAAGAGACTGAATAGTATCATCAGAAGTGAAGTTGGAAGGAGAATGTAATGGAGCAGATACATTAGAAGACTCAGGAGGATCAGGTTCAACCAGTTGCACCACATCGAATATAGGGGAAAGCCCATTATTTGTGTGCTTGAAGGGAAAGGTGCCTTCTTGAAAGGCAGTGTCTCTTCTTACAAAGAACTCCTTGGAGTTTAAGTCATAAAGATTATACCCTTATGAGTTGCGAAGTATCCAAGGTGGACTGCTGGATTGCTCTTGGACTAAACTTATCACCCTTCTTGACATTGGTAGCATAGCACAGGCTACCAAATACTCTGAGATACTGTAGTAAAAGAGCCCTGTTAAACAACTTCTGGAAAGGTGACTTACCTTTCAACAACACAGTAGGCAATGTGTTGAGCAGGTATACTGCGGTGGAGACACACTTTCCCCAAAACCTTAAGGGTACAAAGGCTTGAAATCTTAGTGCTCTTGCCATGTCTAGGATATATCTATGTCTCCTCTATACAACCCCATTTTGTTGTGATGTATATACACAAGAACTTTGGTGTACAGTCCCACATTACTTAAGCAAAGTGTTCACCTGATCATTGAAGAATTCTGTCCATTATCTATTCTGAGACATTTCACTCCACAGTCAAATTGAGTTCTGACATATATGAGCAAGTCCTTTAGCACTACAACAGACTCTTCCTTAGTAGGCATTAGGAAGAGCCATGTGTATCAAGAGAAATCATCTACTAGATCAAAAAACATCTCCTACCATCATGTGTGGGAACTTTATAAGGGCCTCATACATCAGCATGCATATGATCAAAAGGCTTAGCAGAACATGCAGTACTAAGACTGAAAGGTAGTCTTGTCTGTTTAGCAATAGGACATACAAAACATATGTGATTATTCAGTGGAAAGTTACACAAGCTTTCAATATTCCTCAACACTCTTAAAGGAGCATGTCCTAGCCTTCTATGCCAAAGAGACAAATCAACAGTCTTAGTTCTATTATTGGGACTAGCTTCACTTATTGAACTTGAAATAGTATTTACAGATGATTGACTGATGACATCCTTATTTTCAGAGAGTTGATGTAAGTCTCCTATGTTCCTCAAAATGTACAGGACATCCTCTTCTCTACCAATCCCTATCACCTTCCCACTTGAGAGTTCCTGAAACACACATAAGTCAGGAAAGAATGCTGCACAACATTGTAATTCCTTGGTGGTCTTTGATACTGATAATAGATTATATTTGAATTCAGGTATATATAAGACTTCTCCAATTGTTTTGTCCTGAAATATATGAGATTCTCCTATCTTAGTGATAGTCACTTGCTCCCCAGTAGGTTGATGTACCTTATTTTTACCCATTTGAGACAGTTCTTTGAATTTGTGAAGCAAGCCTAATTGATGTACCATGTGATTTGTAGCCCCTGTGTCTACTATCCAGCTATGGCTTCCTAGATTAGACATTAGAGTAGTAGGAATATATGTTATTCCCACTTAAGTTGTATTAGCCACAAGTTCTCCTTCTTTTCCCTTGCTTAGCGTTAGCAGATCTAATTGTATTGTTCTGAAGTGAAGAACTGAACTGGAGATGGTGGTGCAGTATTAGAAGCAAGTGTTGTTTGTTGAGATAATCCTTGAGCTTCAAATCCCTGATTTCCTGCACCATACACATTGTTATCATAAGTGTTTGGAGTGCCTCCTTTCTTCCTGTATTAGAAATCACCTGGATATCTATGCAGTTTGTAGTAGTTGTCCCTTGTGTGACCCTTAAACTTGCAGTAGTCACATTGAAGTGCAGACCTTCCAGAACTGTAGTTTGTCTTAACTTTGTAATTGATGTTACCACCACTAGAATTGTTGCCATTGTTATTTCCTCTCTTGCTTAGTAGAGCAGTTGCATCATTTCCATCAACACTGATGCTAGCATTAAGTCCACCACTTCCACTTCTCCTTTAGCTTTCTGCATTCACTATCATAGCATATGCTTTGTTTATGTTTGGTAAAGGCGTTGTCATAAGAATCTGATCCCTGGCATTCTCATAGGAATCATTTAGTCCTGTTGAGAACTTATATAGCTTTTGTAATTGATAATGTCCAACATGTTTGGCAGACTCTGGACATCCACACGAAGGGGGAGGAGCTAGTGTTTCATACTCATCCCACAGTTGAAAATACACAGATACAGAAGATATGCCTTGGGTTAATGCAACAATCTCTTTATGCAGATAACAAGCTCTAGAGGCATTCATTTTATCAAACCTCTTTGAGGTCTTCCCACACCTTATGAGCATTTTTTTTCAAACCCCTCCCAAATTAGGAGGATCTATAGTGTTTCCACACTTCCCCTCCAGCGTGACTCGAACCCAGGACCTAATGGTCGTAGGTGGAGGTGCTTACCAACTGAGCAAGCCTCACTTGTCCCTTATGAGCATCGGATGCATAAATCACAATACTAATTAGACTGGGAGATAATGTGTTCATTATCCAGGCTAGAACAATAGTGTTGCATCTGTCCTAGAGTTCATGCAAGGTAGAATCATACATTTCTCTTCTACAAGTTCCTAAAGCAAAACCTAGTTTATTTTTACCATGCAAAACAATCTTCATTGATCGACTCCAAATTGAGTAATTTTCAGAACCTTGAAGTTGAATTGAGATAAGAACAGATCCTTGAGTATCTGAAGGATGATTATGATGTACCAGAACTGGAGGAAGTAGTGCTTGAGCCTGAGTTGCAGTCTCCATAGGAGGAGTTGAAGTCGAGGTTCCATCATCGATTGCCATTGTAGATAGTATAGATCGTATCACTCTTCTCTAGATGAGATGATTTATATCGCAAATGACTCAATTTCAACAGAAATTGACACTAATCAAACAAGCCCTAACTTCAGGGAATTTGCTGGAAAAACTGAAAAGGAACAGAAAAAAGTAAGGTATTAACCAACGATCTTCCTCACCTGAAGCTGTTGAGTTACTCGATCTAGCCTTGAAGCTCTGATACCATGTTGAGCTAGGCAACCATGGCAGAAGAAGAAGAAAGTCGGTGAAGGAGAAATGAGAGTTTCATTCTCTGTAGTGGAAGACAACTGTTCTAACTGATTCTCTAAGCTACTGTACAGATAACTAACTTCTATTTATACTATTCACTAACTAACTAACTGACTAACCCCTCTTTATCTACTAACTTCATTTAACTACAGAATATTAAATTAACTACTAGACTGTATAGTTGTTTCTTCTACATATACACGTACACGCACAAATCGCAAAATATTTCAATTTTTTCCAAACTTATATGGTATGAAACGTAGTTGTTATTGCTGTCCAAAATTTATTAAAGATTAATACTCCTAATATAAATTGTTCGCAAATTATTCGGATATTATTTAATTTAATAATTTTTTTTAGAATTAAAAATTTATAATAATATCCAAGTTGGAACAGTTATAGCTAAAGTAAACTTATATAAAGTAAAGAATTGATATAAAGCCGTGAAGGAAAATGAACTTCTATCTACAAGTGAGAAAAATATTTTTACTTAAAAAAAAGAAGAAATTTTCTACCAACCAACTAATTTTTAGAGATTAATATTTTTCAAAACATATTTTGCATCATAGCAAATCAATAATATGAAATACCCGTACTGTTACAACATGTTGCTCTTTTGGTATAGGTTATAAGCAGATAATAGTCATTTTTTCCTAAAGTTTTAACTTGCAAATTGCGACGTGAACTTTTATAATACTTAAAACGTGGCATTAAGGATGTGGTCCGGTGTTCAATAAAGTGGGACGAAAACCAAAATATCTCATATTGAAATCTTAGCAAATAATAAGTAATTTCTTTCTATCTATCCAAGTGCGTGCAAGCTGTCCAGACACTATAGTTATCAATAAAAAAAGAGGTTAAGTTCAACACTTTATTTATACTAGGTTATTTATTCTCTGTTTCTACCGAATTTGCTGATATAACTATGACAATTTATATAACATAATAACATACCATGTGTATTTTTATAATGTAGGTTTTGGAGAAGATAATATGTATACGACCGGCCTTCTGAAGATTATAGAAAGACTATTTCTTATAGATCCATGTGTCGCAATTTATATACAAACATTCTAAAAGAGGAACATGCGACAATCAAACATTATTTGTGCCAAGGATGCAAGTGGAAGTGCTACATTATTTTTTTTAAATCAAGTGGGAGTTCTAAATTGTTTTTTTCATCAAGTGGAAGTGGTAATTAATCTGCGGTGCAGATAAGTGTTGCCTGCCTGTTTAGTTAATTCAGTATTTAGGTGTTGTTTTCCAACTATTTAGCAACAAGTTTAATATGATTACATATAATAATTCTAAATATCTTTGTTTGATTTGTACACCGAAGATTAACTCGATTTCTTAGACGATGAAATATCTTCTTGAGATTATACGTGATTTGATAGAGGAAAGAATACTAATAAACAGAAAATGGAAGTCCTTTTACTAACTCTTATCATATCTTAACATCATTTACCATAAAACACTTTGAGCTTAACTAGGCGGTAGTGAAAATTCAATATTTAATATATATACATAAAAAAATAATTTAACCTAATATACACACTGCAATTTTCGATAAACGAGGTTCGATTGAACCCCCTTCTGTCCACCTATAGCTCCGCTCCTGGGTGCAACTTGAAGGGACAACAGTGTAATCTCGCATATAAAAAAAAAGTACAAGTAAGGTAAATTGCAGAAATTTACCTTATGAAAGGAGACAAACATGATCAAAGATCAGATACTATGTATTAAACAAAAATAAAGAGAAAAAATAACCTTATTAAAGTGAGACAAAAAACCTAGGATAGACAATCCAGCTTTATACTTAAAGATTCTGCAAATCCAATGACTTGGCTAATATCAAATAAATTAATAGGATATATAGAATAACTTTTATTCATTAACAATATAATAAATTATTACAATATCACTGCATTATAACTTGTTATGTAGTAGTTAATTTGCTTTATTTAATTTTCAGATTACTAATTTTAGTTTTATGTACAATTACTTTAATATTTTTTAAGTGATCTAATTGTGTAAAATTCTTTAAATATAAAATGTCAATCAATATTTATACAAATGAAAAAAAAAATGTTTAATGCTTCTGGACATTCCTTTATGGCATATCCCAACATTCCCTTCAGCTTAAGCAAAACAAAAGTGATTTGTACTTAAATAAAATTCAAAGCTTCTTATCCATATATATCCACTTTGAAGTGACACATTTCCAAAAGATGTACTAATTGGAAATTAGCGGTATAAAAGATGATTACTGTAAGAAGAGAAGGCCAATAATTAAAGTATCTCCACCTTCATTACTTTAATTGCAATTAGACAACTGTTTAGCCACTAAATCTTGTTTTGATAAATAAATAACAATATGCTTTGCGTAGTGTAAAGTTGCTAGTGTACTTCCCATTTAAAAAAATCTCATTTTTACCTTTCATTTCATCCGTACATTACACGGATCGTTGCAATCTTTTTTCTTTTTTCTTTTTGTGACTTTTATAAAATTCAATAATAGAAACTAGGATGGGGAGCCTTAGTTGCTGTCATGTTACGCATAAGTTCACGTGTTCAAGCCGTGGAAACAACCTCTTGCAGAAATTTAGGGTAAAATTACGTACGATAGACCCTTGTGATTCCAATCTTTCCTCGAACCTCGCGTATAACGAAAGCTTAGTGCAATATACTACCCTTAAAATAATAGAAACTCAAAGGTGGTTTTTTTAGATTCGATTTTGGTTTCAGCTTTACAAAACTTGCTTCTAAAAAGGCTACCAAAATAAATTCAGCTAATTAGCAATTGTAAGGCCAACATGTCTTCGTCTTGAAATAAGACACTCTTCTCGTAAAGACAAATCTTTTTCTTTTCAAGAAAAATTATTTTTGGATATTTTCTAAAGGTATCTCTACAAAATATCTTTTGCCTTCTTGGAGAATATTTATATTTTTTCTTTGGTGTGAAAATCTACCGTTGGAAATCTTCGTTAATACATTTATGTTGGATTTTAGTGGGGCAGATCCACGTGGAGAAACATGCGGTACGTGAACCCATGCTCCCTTCCTTAGACCGTATATTATAGTGGTATTTATTGGATAAAGGTACTTATAAATCTATATCGGATCCCATGCTCAAAACAACATTTGGTTTTGTGGTGGCTTCGCGCACCTTTGGCCCCTAGGTCCAGCATTCGAATCCTATTTCTTATAACCTCAAAACCATTTTTCTATTTCTCTTTTTCTTTCTTTTCTGTTTTAACTGAAATCCGCTTTATCTTTTTTTTTTTCCGTTTCTCTATTTTATCCGTGCGTTCTTCTGTTTTTTGGTTCACTTTGTGACATATCTTTTTTTTTTGGGATTCTCTTTAATTTCCTTTTTCTTTTCTTTTTTGGTTGAATCATTGAGTTTCAGAAACTAAAATAAAATTTGAATTAATTTGAATCTTTTCAATGTCAAGTTTCCTCCTTTTTCATTTACCACTCTCTTTTTGAATCGTTATTTAGTTTTAATATATCAAGCTCAGTATTTATAAGTATAAATAATGATGTTATTATTGAGGTAGGAAAACTATTTAGATATTTGTCTATGGAATGATAAGTTTTTGTAATAACAATATTGATTGTTGTTTACTTGTCATGGCAAAATTTTAAAGGAACAAATCAAACTATGATCGGATAGTTGTGCAACACCTAAAATTCTGGACCTGTATTGGCAGATATTTGATTGTTCTGTGACCAGGAGGTCAACCCCATCACGATCAATTTGTAGTAAATGATCAACACCGCTAACTTTTTTGGCTTATGACAGCTGTCCTTAAAACAAATGAGGGGACGCCTCCACGACCAAAGGTGGGATCCATTCATGACCAGCTGAAAAAGCCCGAGGCTATAAATACCAAGAGAGAGAACCTCCCAAGGGGGGCTTCTTCTTCTACACAACTCTGAATACACCAGAAAGAGAAAGATATACTCCATAAGTGGAGCAATAAAGAAGATCAATGTAAGATCCTGAACCTCTTTAAGAAGAGGCAGGTCAAGCTACTTTGATGAATAAAACCCCATTTATATCGTTCCATGATTGATTGTTTCTATGTCTCAAGTTCGTCTTCTAATTCAGTGATTAATTACGATTGACTATGATTTACCCTTTGATCTATTTCTGATTGTATTTACTTGCAAAGTATTTGTTAACTTTCGAGTCAAACAATTTGGCGCCGTCTGTGGGGATTTTCTAGCGAAATTGCATAATTTCTCCCTGGAATCGAAGCCAAGGGAATGTCAGAAAACAAAAAGGATGTCACGACCCGGATTTCCCACCATCGGGATCGTGATGGCGCCTACTCGTGGTAGCTAGGCAAGCCAACTTATTTACCTTTTTATCATTAAATAATTATCTTAACAGTCTATAACATCAATATAAAACATTAATTCTAATGAGAACAATAGTGGAAGTCTGTCTGATAAATATGAATCAAAATGCGGAACAGTTAAATATATCTTCTACCCAAGATTTGGTGTCACATTACTCACGAACTTCTAAGAATAAACTAAATACAAAGGTCTGAAAGAAATATATCAGTTGTTTGTCTCGAAACAATGAGGCAACAATTATATAATAAAAAAAAAGCATAAAGAAGAGACGCCGGGCCTGCGGACGCCTGCAAGGCTACCTCAGTCTCGTGATAATGAAATCCTGCTCCCGTACTACTGCTGCTGCTGCTCCTCAAAACCTGGACCTGTGCAAAAATGCACAAAAGTATAGCATCAGCACAACCGATCCCATGTGCTGGTAAGTGTCTATCCTAACCCCGACGAAGTAGTGACGAGGCTAGACGGGACACCACATAAACCTGTACAGTTATAAATATACAACGGAAACGAAATACCAAACAACTAACAATATGGGAAGGGGAAACATACTATGAGGAGATAACATTAATAATAGAAATCCCGAATAACAACTAAAGCAGCTTAGATTCACAATAACTAAGGAAACAATGTTCAATATAAACATATTGTGTCAATAACTGTTGCGGCGTGCAACCCGGTCCATCATTATCATTGTTGCGGCGTGCAACCCGATCCACAAAGACCACTGTTGCGGCATGCAATCCGACCCATACCATTTATCAGGTATCATTGTTGCGGCGTGCAACCCGATCCTCATATATCCTTGTTGCGGCGTGCAACCCGACCCATACCATTTATCAGGTATCATTGTTGCGGCGCGCAACCCGCTCCTCAATATCATTTAACAGTCTGGTTCCCCAAACAACAGTTACAATTAAGGGATATAACAATAAGCAACATTTGACAAAAATCCCGGCAAGGGAAAGAATCCAACAAGTTCAACCAAACGTCCCGGCAAGGGAATAATCAACAACGCTTTCTTTTTCTTACTTTTCTTATCTTATAATTCACTCTACCATTTTGAGCCAACGCTCCA
>MU738889.1:736-36051 GCA_026770625.1 Nicotiana glauca | reverse complement strand
TAGAATTGGTAATACCCTCCTCAAACATACGAACGTCGTCGGGGTCCAAATCAGACTCAGACTCATACTCGTCCTCCACCACGTCCTTCCCCTTCTCCGTCGCCGTTGAGGTAGAGCAGCTCTCCATGGCCAACAATGGTACATTAGAAGTCCCGACGGCAGCCTGTAAGGATCGACCCTCCGCCTCGACAAAATGAGCGTCGGACGGGGTCGTCGAGACAACAACATTCCCTTGGCAACTCCGACTAAGCCCTTCTCCTCGCCAGCAAGCGCCGCAGCCGCACCGCCCTCCGAATCCGTCGGGGGAGAATCCAAGTTGATCACCGATGGAGGAGCCGCCACAAATGCCACTCGCCGCTTCTGCGAAGGCCTATCCTCCTCCTCATTCGAAGGCGGGCCCGTTCGAGAACGAACAAGCCCGGACGACCTCTCATCTTGTGTCGTAGCCCGCGTTGGGGACGCGATCGCTGACGATTCAACCAACTCCGCCCTCGGTACTCGATGAGGCACAAACGCAGCAACTAGCCTAGCAAGTGCACCCGGCCGACGGAATTGTGGAGCTTTGACACGACGTGGTCTCTCTAGATACAATGAACAAACAAATCAATAAGTGCAGTCAGAACAAAACGAAACAGAAAAGAGGAAGGCTAAAATTCCACCTGTCAGAGGCCTGCGTCCATGCCTCTCCCAGAAAGCCGCCCAGGTGCGAATGCCCACAGTTTGAGGAAGCACTACCTCGACCCAGTCTCGGATCCCCTCCAAAGGAGGCGGCGGCAACTTTTCAGCTACAAAATATTAAGGAAAATCAATAACCATAAGTGCAAAGCATAAGGAAAGTTGAAATAGGGCGGATGCCCAGTCTGGAACGAGGTCTCACGTGCAAAGTTCCAAACTTTCGGGAATCCGTTTGGGTCTGCCACCAGGTGTTCAGTCCGAATAAAAAAAAAATTCTCAAAAGAATAACGAATGACCTCGTCATCCAGCCCAACCATCAAGCCCTTCGATCCTCGTTGGCGTGCATGGATCATGGTGCCGCGGATTTTTTAGGGAGCGAAGAGACTGAGCACATGCCACAGAGTGACCTCCCTACCCGCTAGCTCTGCATACTTGATGAACATGAGGAGCAGTTTGTAGAGGTAAGGAGAAAGCTGGGCCGGGCATATTACGCGGGCATACCTCGTAATAGTGGTAGAAGTCTACTATTAGCATAGGGTGCGGGAGTGTGCACCCCACCTAGAAGGGATAGGCATAGAATGAGCAATAACCTCGACGGTCAATCTGAACCCTATCCTTGGTCTTTGCAAGAGCAATCTCGGCATGACGTGGGATACGCCATCGCTCCCGCATTTGGGCTATCCCCACTTCCCCCATTAGAGAAGCAATGTCCCTCTGTTCCATGCCGCCCGGTGCACTGAAATCCATCACCTGATCTCTTGGTCGAGGTAGAATTTCGTCGACTGGAGGAATTTCTTCACCTTCCACCAACTCTAACCTTTCATTTGCCGGAGCGGGATTTTTGACCACCAGAGAATTGGCCTGACGATTGCCGCGCGAAGAAGTGCCTGCCATAATCGATTCACGAGCGAGAGAAAGAAGAACTTTGACAAGGGAAACGGAGAAATCAATGATGATAATAATCGAAAGAATAGGGAAAATGCAATTTGATAGAAGAAAATNGGAAAGGCAAAGCTAAGGCAAAGGCTAAAACGGGAGGAGAAGAAAGAACTAGGAACGTACTACGTACCCTCAGGCCCATCACGGCCACTTCGTCCATCACTTCAATATCCGAAATGCTCCTCAAAGATGCGATTTGGCCTCCGAACATAGCAACTCGAACTGCGACACCAAGCTATTTCCTTCAGTTAATAAGTTCCAATCCGAGGGAACCTCTATAAAATGCCCCCCCTCTCCCCCCCCAGTGCACCGTAGAATTGGTAATACCCTCCTCAAACATACGAACGTCGTCGGGGTCCAAATCAGACTCAGACTCATACTCGTCCTCCACCACGTCCTTCCCCTTCTCCGTCGCCGTTGAGGTAGAGCAGCTCTCCATGGCCAACAATGGTACATTAGAAGTCCCGACGGCAGCCTGTAAGGATCGACCCTCCGCCTCGACAAAATGAGCGTCGGACGGGGTCGTCGAGACAACAACATTCCCTTGGCAACTCCGACTAAGCCCTTCTCCTCGCCAGCAAGCGCCGCAGCCGCACCGCCCTCCGAATCCGTCGGGGGAGAATCCAAGTTGATCACCGATGGAGGAGCCGCCACAAATGCCACTCGCCGCTTCTGCGAAGGCCTATCCTCCTCCTCATTCGAAGGCGGGCCCGTTCGAGAACGAACAAGCCCGGACGACCTCTCATCTTGTGTCGTAGCCCGCGTTGGGGACGCGATCGCTGACGATTCAACCAACTCCGCCCTCGGTACTCGATGAGGCACAAACGCAGCAACTAGCCTAGCAAGTGCACCCGGCCGACGGAATTGTGGAGCTTTGACACGACGTGGTCTCTCTAGATACAATGAACAAACAAATCAATAAGTGCAGTCAGAACAAAACGAAACAGAAAAGAGGAAGGCTAAAATTCCACCTGTCAGAGGCCTGCGTCCATGCCTCTCCCAGAAAGCCGCCCAGGTGCGAATGCCCACAGTTTGAGGAAGCACTACCTCGACCCAGTCTCGGATCCCCTCCAAAGGAGGCGGCGGCAACTTTTCAGCTACAAAATATTAAGGAAAATCAATAACCATAAGTGCAAAGCATAAGGAAAGTTGAAATAGGGCGGATGCCCAGTCTGGAACGAGGTCTCACGTGCAAAGTTCCAAACTTTCGGGAATCCGTTTGGGTCTGCCACCAGGTGTTCAGTCCGAATAAAAAAAAAATTCTCAAAAGAATAACGAATGACCTCGTCATCCAGCCCAACCATCAAGCCCTTCGATCCTCGTTGGCGTGCATGGATCATGGTGCCGCGGATTTTTTAGGGAGCGAAGAGACTGAGCACATGCCACAGAGTGACCTCCCTACCCGCTAGCTCTGCATACTTGATGAACATGAGGAGCAGTTTGTAGAGGTAAGGAGAAAGCTGGGCCGGGCATATTACGCGGGCATACCTCGTAATAGTGGTAGAAGTCTACTATTAGCATAGGGTGCGGGAGTGTGCACCCCACCTAGAAGGGATAGGCATAGAATGAGCAATAACCTCGACGGTCAATCTGAACCCTATCCTTGGTCTTTGCAAGAGCAATCTCGGCATGACGTGGGATACGCCATCGCTCCCGCATTTGGGCTATCCCCACTTCCCCCATTAGAGAAGCAATGTCCCTCTGTTCCATGCCGCCCGGTGCACTGAAATCCATCACCTGATCTCTTGGTCGAGGTAGAATTTCGTCGACTGGAGGAATTTCTTCACCTTCCACCAACTCTAACCTTTCATTTGCCGGAGCGGGATTTTTGACCACCAGAGAATTGGCCTGACGATTGCCGCGCGAAGAAGTGCCTGCCATAATCGATTCACGAGCGAGAGAAAGAAGAACTTTGACAAGGGAAACGGAGAAATCAATGATGATAATAATCGAAAGAATAGGGAAAATGCAATTTGATAGAAGAAAATGCTTCTCGAGAACTCTCTTAGAAGAACAATGAATATGTAAAGAACAAAATGACACATCTTCTCTAGTTATAAATAACTGATTCTGCCTGCACGGAACCCAACGATCGCCATTAACACACAACCGTGCACAAAGCGATTCAGTTTCATGAAAACGTGCGCCATTACGAACGACTGCGCGGGATGACGCTCCACTCGCCGACCAATGGTTCAATTCCGAAAACTTCATTTTGGAGTGCCCCTCCCGATCACGTCGCTCTATCCGTCCGTCGAAGCCGACCTGGCACGACCTCGACGAACAGAGGGACTAACTGTGTTGGCAGATATTCGACCGTTCTGTGACCAGGAGGTCAACCCCATCACGACCAATTTGTAGTAAATGGTCAACACCACTGACTTTTTGGCTTATGACAGCTGTCCTTAAAAAAAATGAGGGGACACCTCCACGACCAAAGGTGGACCCATTCATGACCAGCTGAAAAAGCCTGAGGCTATAAATACTAGGAGAGAGAACCTCCCAAGGGGGGCTTCTTTTTCTACACAACTTTGAAAACACCAGAAAGAGAAAGATATACTCCATAAGTGGAGCAATAAAGAAGATCAATGTAAGATCCTGAACCTCTTTATGGAGAGGCAGGTCAAGCTACTTTGATGAATAAAACCCTGTTTATATCGTTCCATGATTGGTTGTTTCTATGTCTCAAGTTCGTCTTCTAATTCAGTGATTAATTACGATTGACTGTGATTTAACTTTTGATCTATTTTTTATTGTATTTACTTGCAAAGTATTTGTTAACTTTCGAGTCAAACATGACCCGTCTCTGATTTTGAGACAATTTGTTGCAAAAACAAAAGATCTGAACTTTTTATTATTCAAAACTAGTTTCTGAAACCTAAACGAATACGAAATCTAAACGATGAATAGACGCGTAGCACGTGTTATGAAGTTGTTTCTTGGAGGAAGAGAGAATATGAAATTAAATATTACAACAAATTTAGGGTTCGTTCGAGGAGGTTTGCCCCCTAAATAATTGAGCCTTAAAAGTTTCTTACTATGGCTATGAGAATGAGGGGGTTGGAGCAACTTTTCAGCCAAATGTTGAAAATAGAAAAATAATGGTGCAAATTTGGAGCAATTTAAAAAAAAGAAAAAGATATTAGTAAGCTTTTCTATTTTTTTTTTTAGGTATTCGAATCGCCTAAAATACAGCAGTCAAAACAGCTGAACATTATTCCGTTCTTAAATTTTATTTTGTGAAAAGAATTATTAAATTTATTCTGTGTTCGAAAATTGTGTGTAAAAGAAATAAATCTATTAGAAAAATAAGAGCAAAGTGTTAGTAGACTGTTCAAAACGGTAAACCAGAATATACAAAATAAATAAATGGAAATGTTAGATAATTTCGAGCCCACAAAATTTACAGTGTGTTTTTAGGAAACTTAATCCCTCATTGTTGTCCAAAGTTTAGATTAATTTCTCATATGATATAACAAAATATACTATTCTATAAAAGTGACACTTCAAATTACAAAATTACTTACGCGAACTCTAAGAACTAGTCAAATTTATACTTTACTTATATGTTTGTTTTAGAAAAATAATGCAGAGAAGAAGGGATACATTTCAGATGAAAAATGCAATTCAAAACATATCCTGCTAGGATTTAAGATAGTTTCCAATTTAAAGAATTACCTTGCTTCGTATTTAATCATTTAAAAGATTCCCACTAACTTAATTGGATTTCAATAATAAGGACAATTTTCTGTGGAAAAGTTAATGCGTTTGTATGTAAGAATATTTCGGAGTGGAAATAGAATAATAATAATGTGCCAATATTAGTTCATATAATTAAGTTAAATGGGTATATACTTATTATGAGATTGCAAGCCAATTAATATCTATTATATTTAACTTTGAGAAAAAGTAATCTGCGTTTAACCTTCAATTCATGCTTGTCACTTTAAAAAGAGTACTGATTTGAACTTGCCCTTAACGTAAAATTTACTGCAAAGTATGCAAACGACATAATTTATGAATTCGTTTTCAATACTATACATTTTTTTTAATCCTTGATTTTTGACCTTCACCTTCTTTTGTTTTTATTTTTTTAAATTTTCTTGGCATCTTTTTTGCGTATTGAAAACAACCTCTCCACTTCTTAAGAATAGAGGTAATGTCTGCGTATACACTATCCTCCTCAAACTTATCACTTGTGAGACTCCACTAAATTTATTATTATTGTTGTCGTTGTTGTAGTAGACGACTATGACGACAAAAGAAAAAGTGCCTGTTACTCTGGTCCTGTAGCTATATTTTTATTTCATGCTATTAGCTATAATTGATCCACAAAATTATTACTCCGTACTACTTAGCAATAATAAAAATAAAATCTGAAAGTGTAAGTGTGCAAATCAAGAACCACCTTATAATATGTACTGGCAAAATCATCACTAACAACACCACCTGTTCCTTAATGACGTATTAAGGACATCTTAGCCTGATATTTTTACAACATTAATATTATTTTAATGGACCCTAATTCCCAAAATGGAATCCAACAAACTATAAATAAACATAGAGATGGTTATTACCGTGAATCCATCTCCTTAAGAAGTAAGCAAATCCAACACTTGGTTCTTTCTTATAGGTTTGCCAGTGGCTTTCAAGATTAAAAAATTATCCACCTAATTAAATTATTAATTAAAGACTAATTAATATAAAAAATAACAAGAAAAATTCTTCTTTTATATCTTTTTGAGTGTCTAATTGTCCAAATGCATTAACCTATGTTATACGTGTCCTTTGTCTATGAAACTTACTGTTCCTTTTTATTTTTTTGTGTGTGTGGGCTCACTTTTTTGTGATTTAACATTAACTAAATATACTTATGTGATTTGATCAAGATGCGAACATGTCACCCAATCCCTTGGCAATCTTCTTTTTTACTTTCAAGTACCCTTTTGGATATTGTCTTTTGAGCATTGGCTTTACCATTCTTTTTTTTTTTTTCCTTTCATTCGATTTTCAAATTCTTCTCATCTTCATAATTATAAAGGAAAGAAAACTCTTTTGACAAGTCTAAAATTATTCTATTTTCCTTCTTAAAGCTTATTAATCAAAGATAAAAACAAATCAAACATCACAATATAATGCGAAAATATATCGATTTAGACTGAAGTTCTAACGCAATGCTAAATGTTATTTGTCTTTGTAACAACCTGAATACAATTAGTATGTTTCTTCAAAAGCCGTTAATTAACTCCTTATAAACACTAAATATCTAGCTATTTTGATCATTTTCTAACTATATCACCGTGTAATACGACCATCTAGCTATTGTTTCCTCGAGCAAATTGATAATTTTAGCAGTACAATATGCTAAAAAGAATTCATGAAATACGAGATATATTAGTTATTAATTTCTATACTAAATGTGTATAAGGTTTGATTCTTATTTCTCACTACATATATCATCCTTTCAATATTCTTAAGGTAATACTTTAAAGAAAAAAAAAGAAAAGAAAAGAAAGATTGATGAGGACAATTTGGTAATTTAAAGAATTAAGTTGTATGATACAGATCATATCTAGCTTGTAAGAAGAAAGGATATTGATGACTTGAAAAGGACAGAAGAATTGACTGATGGAAAGAAGTGAGAATATTGGGGTCCGTAGCTTTGGCTGCATATATAAATACCCAACAAACACTTGCAGATTATGTCACATAATATTTTCAGCAAAAAACAACAACTTACCTAAAAATACTACTCTTACTATATATAAATATAAATGCTTAGTGAAATAATGAGTGGTGAGCAAATGGGAAACTGGGGAATAATAGATGAAGGTTGGAGAAAAGGCCCTTGGACTGCTGAAGAGGACAGATTGCTCATTGAATATGTCAAGTTGCATGGTGAAGGCAGGTGGAATTCTGTTGCTAGGCTTACAGGTAACTCTTTTTTCTACCAGCTACACAATTCTAAATTAGTCGGGTTGGTGAGTTTCTGATATTGAATGGTTAAACTAAACAAAAAAGAGGGAAACATGTATTTTTCGAGGATTCGATATAGACGAAAAAATATTTTTGCAGAATCGGAACAATATAATAATGTTTTTATTTTTGATTAAGTGATTTTCTTATAATTTTTGGTTATTTGTTTTTTGTAGGGTTGAAAAGAAATGGAAAAAGTTGTAGGTTGAGATGGGTAAATTACTTGAGGCCAGACCTAAAGAGGGGACAAATAACCCCACATGAAGAGAGGATCATTCTTGAGCTTCATGCTAGATGGGGCAATAGGTGATTAATTAATTGCTTAATTAATTAATCCTGAAAATATATTCTTTTTAACTTCTTAATTAAGCTTAGTATTTGACAATTTCTTCCCTAAAATGAATACAGATGGTCAACTATTGCTCGAAGCTTGCCAGGAAGAACCGATAATGAGATCAAGAACTATTGGAGGACACATTTTAAGAAAAAGACCAAGAACTCGTGTGCTAACTCTGAAAAGTCAAGAGCTCGTCTCTGGAAAAGACAACAATTCCAACAACAACAGCAAGATCAACTGCAACAACAGCAACAACAAATCAACAATCAAATCGACATCAAAAGAGTGATGTCGTTATTCGATCATAATGAGAATAAAGTACCAACTATGCCTCAAGCAAAACAAGAAATGACAATTTTGTACCCAAACGCAGTTGATCAACAAAATCAAGTTGGCTTCTTCTACTCTATGCTCAATGGTTGCTCTTCTGTATCAGTGCCTGAGCCTTCCTCTGATGAAGATATTATGTGGGATGGATTATGGAATTTGGATGATTTTTATGGCCAGTTCATCAATACTACAACTTACAACAAAACCATTACTACTACTAATTGCCTGCAAACTATGACTACTACTCCAGCTTTTTATTAAATCCTCATCAAGAAAATTTCTACAACTTTAAGTACTATTTTCACTCCTTTTTCTCAGTGCTTCTTTACACCTTGTAGCTGGTTGGGAACCAAAGAAGGTTTATCCGACCATGATATCCAGACCTTGGCGCAATGGTAAAGTTGTCTTAGTGTGACGATCGCAGGTTCGTGTCGTGAAAGCAACCAATGCTTGCATTAAGGTAGGCTGTATACATTACATCCCTTGAGATGCGGCCCTTCTGAACCCTGCTAGAACGCGAGATGCTTTATGCACTGTGCTGCCCTGAAAAAAAGATTTCAGGTTAAATAATTTTGCAAGTCTCTATAAGGTCATGTTAGGACTTTAGACTTTAGTTTAACATTATGTACTTTGTGCTATTTGAGCTGCAAAAAAAGCTCAGTAATGGTGATTAGTGTGATGCTCATGTTGAGGAAATTGTACCATATAATTAGCTTGCTTGGAACTTATTATACTCTTTCTTTTTTTCAAGTAATCGGAAGGGGAGCCTTGGCATAACTTGTAAAATTACTGCCCTATGATCAAGAGGTCACGCGTTCGAGTCGTGAAAATACTCTTTTGTAGAAATATAAAGTAGTATACGAGATCCTTATGGTCCAGTTCTTCTCAAAATCTCGCGTATAGCGAGAGCTTAATGCACCCGATTATTTTTTTTCAAGTGATTATTTTGATATGAGTATGAAAGCATTGGTCAACTAGAGAAAAGATTTTTGAATTTGTTTAGGACTTCTAGTTATAAGAAGATGGCACGTGGTCTTCCATTCCTTTATCATATCTGATGTAGAAAAACTATTTTGTCTTTAAATGGTTATTGTCGCCAGAATATTATTTTTTAGACTTTAATTTAGTAATTGGGAGAAAACATATGGAGTAATGAGTATATATGCAGATTACGTGCCAAGATCCTATACTTCATTTTTGTTGTTTGTTCCTATTTTTGACTAACCAATCAATCTCATGTATCCTTACAGATCATCTAAATTGGCATTTTATTAATTTTTATATTCTTACTATTAAGATTATTGTCGCATAACAGATATGCATTGCCATTAGATGGATCATCTAAATTGGCATTTTATTAAATTTTATATTCTTACTATATATTAAGATTATTGTCGCATAACAGATATCCATTGCCATTAGATGGAAACATATAAGAAAAATAAAGTAAATCACTTATTCATCGAAAGACCAAAAAAAGGGTAACAAACTTATAGATTAATCCTTGTACTTTCGAAAAGAAATACCACGTACGTAAGCCGTTCTACTACTTTTGCTAATTAACAAGCTCTTGAACATAAGACGGATTCAGAATTTGAACAATATGAGTTCAAATTCGGCTGTAATTTCATAGAAAGCATTTACTTCATTGGATGCCAAATTTATAATAGGATTCAACCTCTTTTGTTGCTTAACACTCGGACGGTGTCCATCTTCCAGAAAAATTTTGAGCATGCAGAATGATGGACTAATTCCCGTAATATTAGCAATTGTCCACCAATATCTCTTTTGTACTCACGAAGCACTCTTAGCAGCTTTTCTTCTTGCAAATTGGTTAAGTTGGAATAGGCTTGAGCTGTAGCTTTGGAGATTCTTTAACCGATGTTTAGGCGGGGTCAGAGTAACTAGTCTCTTCAACTCCTCAAATCTCCAAGCCCATGGACATACTTGCAAGAAATGTTAAGTACTTGCTCAATTTTTTCCACCAACTCATCTTCACTTTCTTCTTCATCCCCCAACAAAGCTCGTTCAAGGGGGTTTGTGGGGCTCATATAAGGCACCGATGAAGTCACATTACTTTTCAGCATAGAAATCGTGGATAATCTTCATAGTGGGCTGGCAATTTAAATGCTTTAAAAACGTTGAATACCTCCACTTGATCACCCGCTCTTATTTCCATCTTGCCTTCATGCACATCAATATAGCTCGGCTCGTGGCTAAGAATGGACGTCCCAAAATAAATGGGATTTCCTGATCATGCTCATAGTCTAAGATAATGAAATCGATAAGGAATATGAAAGAACCCACTTGGACTAGCACATCTTTAATCACCTCTTCTAGATTAGCAAGAGAGTGAGCCAACTGTAACACCGTAGTTGGGCGCGACTCACCCAATCCCAACTACCTGAAAACAATAATGACATCAAATTGATGCTCGATCCAAGATCATATAAAGGCATGCTTACCAATCGAGATATGGATAGTGAGACTACATGGATCCTTTAATTTCTAAGGTAGCTTGCCTTGAATTATTGAGTTATATTCTCTAGTGAGTGCCACAGTCTCGAACTCGGTCAATCTCCTCTTATTTGTCACTATATCTTTGATATATTTTACGTATTTGGGCACTTCCTACAAGATGTCTACCAGCGGAATATTAATTTGCATATGTTTCAAAATATCAAGAAACTTCTTATAAGCATCATTATCCTTTACTCTTTGCAATATTTGAGGGAATGGAGGTGGTGTCCTCGCAACTATTGGTTGTGATTTTTTTGCCACTGCCTCTTCAACTTGCTGTTTTGACTCCTTTGCATTGTCTGATTCCGCTCCTATGGTGGCCTGTTTTTCACAAAATGTCACTTGCTTTCTCTTTTTCGATGAGACTTCTTCTAACTGCCTCCCATTCCTCAATGACACATCATTAAGAGACGCCTTAGGATTAGCCTCAATATCGTTTGGAAGAATCCTAGCTGGTCGAGTATTTTGGGAACTAGCAAGTTGCCCCATTTGTCGCTCCAAATTCTGAATAGCTGCTGAGTGGACTGCTGCTTGGGCTTGCTGGTTAGCCGTCAATTTTGTTAACACCTTCTCAATATGACTTGTTGAGTTCGTGGGTTGTCCGGCCTGTAGTGGTCTATACTGATGTTGAGGAGCTTGTGGCATGTACTGATTATAAGCACCTTGATTTCCAGCCAAGAAAAGTTTGGGTGGTTCCTCCAGTTAGGATTGAAAGTGTCTCCATATTGATTTGTCTGGTCCCTATTTGTATTACCCACAAAATATACAGACTTTGGATTTGCTAGGCATAAATTGCTCGTACGACCCTATCCATATACTTCACAAAATATCTGAAAATGATGCACTGGCTAAGCTTGTTGCTTATTAATAACCAAGATCATCTTATTAACTTGGTTGTCCAATGTGACAACCTGCGCTACTAATGCAGAAACAACGTCTAACTCGAGGATCCCTGCAGATTTTTGAATTATGTGTTCGCCCACCTCTCATTGCAGTCAGGATTATTTTTGGAGAGTTTATTCAATAATGCATAAATATTATCAAATCTTTCTCCAACACTTGAGCTCCCGCTACATCATCTACCATAATTTTTATCTCTGAAGTCCCTCTATATAGGTATGAGCCAACACTTTATTTTTAGTTGTAATGAGGACAATCTTTGAGCAGCCCCTTAAACATCTTCCAAGCTGAATATAAAGACTCACCGACTTCTGTTTAAAGGAGACTATCTCACTTCTGATCTTTACAGTTTTGCCTGAAGGGAAAAAACGTGCCAAAATTTTTTTAGCCAGATCATTCCATGATGTAATAGAATTAGCCGGTTCTGCTTTCAGCCACCTCTTTGCTTCGCCCAATAGAGAAAACGATAATATAAGCCTCACACAGTCTGGAGTGACTCCGTTAGTGATATAGGTATGACTAATCTCCAAGAAGTTCAGAATGTGTTAATGTGAATCCTCTTGTGAAAGACCAATAAATTGCCCGTTTGTATATAGAAGTTGGACCATGCTATATTTTAGCTCAAAGCGCCCGGTCAAGGACTAATGATAAGAAGAACATCAATTGATCATTGTACTACATGTACGAGGCATATTAATAATGGTTTATGATCTAAGAAGAGCTCTAAGGCTAAGTTAAGTCGGAAACTATATGATGGGCTAAAGTTTTTAATGAGTTTGCACAAGACCTAATGTCACGACTCCAATTTCTCTCTGTAGGATGCCGTGGTGACACCTAGCCTCTAAGACTAGATAAGCCGATTACTAACAACAATTAATGCGATTCTTATCAATGATCACTTGAAACATAGTTTAACATAAGTGTCGAGACAAAAGTGGAATAAGCCTACGCGGAAATAATCATAATAATTTCCCAAGACTAGTAGTAAAAAGTCATGAACTCTAGTTGATTACATGGATTGATCTCAAGGATCAAAATACAATACTGTTCAAGTGGAAAACTGACAGTAAAATGTAAGGAAGAGACCACAAGGGATTACAACGACCAAACAACTCTACCTTGAATCCTTGTATCAACAAGTCAACTCTGCTGAGTCTGATATCTCCAATACCTAGCTCTGCACAAAAATATATAGAAGTGTATTATGAGTACACCATGGTCGGTACCCAATAAGTATCAAGACTAACCTCGATGGAATAGTGACAAGGTACAATTAAGACACTCATTAGACAAAATAACATGTCCAGTATAAAAGTATAAAGTTAATAATGGAAAGCAAAAATCAGTAAATGGCAACAAGAATAACAAGTGATATAAACAGTGCATCAAAAAGAACAATATAAAGTATCGCTCAAACCAAATAAGGAACACAAGGGACAACCAACTAATCAAGTTGTGTTTTCACAAGTTTCACAACGAAATCACTTTATGATACCTCATATCATAGTCACAAGTCCCCGGGTCTCAACCCACCATTATATACTCACGGAACCTCGTTCCCACATCTCGAATCACAACCGCAGAGACAACTCACGTGCCAAAATCACAATCCGCCCGACATAGTCTCAGGCTCACAATCACAATCCGCCCAGTATAGTCACATGATCACAATCTGCCTGACATAGTCACGGGCTCACAATTTACAATCTGCCCGCCATAGTCACAGGCTCAATAGCAACATGAAAACGGATAATACAAGAACACATGTGCATGATCAATAAATAGCAAGTTTCATACTCTTGAGTTAGTACAAGTGAAATGGTACGGTGTATGCTTGTGCGGGTGTACTACTGCAGCCCAAGTTAACAAGTAACATCAAAGACATCGAATAGTTAAACGAAGCAACAAAACAAGTCACACAAGGTATAGGTCATACACAAGGAAAAACATGCCATCATACGAAAATCAACAACATAATATCCCCAAGGCATCTCACATCATCCCTGACATTGCCACCCTTATCCTCCGATAGCCACCCGTATTACTTCGCCCTAACAATATCGTTAGCCACCATTATCTCTCCGATAGCCACCCGTATCATTCCGTGCAATAGCCACCCTTATCACTCCGTGTAATAGCCGCCCTTATTACTCTACCCGGACAATAACAAAATAGCCACGCGTATCACTCCGTACATTCAACAACAGTGAGAAACCATCCTTATTCCCCGTATAACAACAAAGGTGAATTGCTGCTCTTACACTCCGCATTACAACAACTAAATAACACAGCAATTCACACGTGTTATCATCACAACAACACAACATATCACTCGCATCACAAGTGCCCATAGGCCACAACCTTCTCAAGTATTCAACGATATCAATATTTTTACAATAAATAGCCCACAACTCAACACAACGTATATAGAATCTTAATAACAACAAAATGAATAAAAAAGTAACTCAACAAGGAATAACACCTCCTTTAAACACAACTTTAATTAAAATAGATTAATGACGCTCGATAAATTTATAAACTCAATAGTAAAAGCGTCTCCATGAAATGATAACTCTAGATTCTAGTGTACGAATTAAGCCAAGAACGAGAGAGATGACACGAGCTAGTATTACGTCTAAAGGCATGAGAATAAACCAGCAACAATGGATGTCATGTAGCAATAATCTCAATAAAGAGCAACTCAACGATAAAAGAAATCACGTAATGGTAAAAGTGGTAACAACTCCAAATAAAGCATATAAGAGAAAACACGACAAGTAAAGAACACTACTAGAAATTACACCTATAGCAAACCTTCTAAAACCGTGGCAATAAAACTGTTCTAGGATTTAGCATTACAATAGGTCAATTGGAACAATTATTTGAGACGGTTTCAAAACCATCTCCATAGAGGGATATTGTAACATCTATGTAATTTCTACCATTGTTCCATCTATGGGAACGATTTTCGGTTCTATTGGGACGGTTATAAACCTTTGTGGTACAATTATACCATAGAATTTTTTAAGTATGTTGCAATAGTTTGCATGATATATTGCAACAGTTTTGTGATATATTGGAACAATTATCATTATCCTATTGCACCGCTATTGCAACGGTTATTAGGGGATGATGTTATTATTTCTAGGTCTATTGGAACGGTTATATTCCCTATTGCAACAATTTACAATTATCATTTTTGATATTTATGGAAGCAAAATGAGGAATATTTTCCTATGCAATGTAGTTTTATACACCATAACTTATATAAACCACCAAATAAAATTAAAATATCTGATTAGCATTATCCATATACAAAAATAAAATATGAATATATTGTTTGATCAACAACTAAAAAGTCAAAATAGATGAGTTTGCATATAAAAAGTTATAAGGTAAAATATCCTTGAACATGATAATAGAAAGTCTAATAATGATCAACAACACTCAAGTAAGGTCTTCATCACTGCTTTCATCTGCAATCACTGCACCTACAAAAGACAATCAAAAATAATTAAACAATTTTTTTAAGAAAATTGAATGACAAAGTAATTGAATGACAATATCGGCTACTCTAATTGATAGGACGGCTTTATCATTAGGCTCCCTCCAAAAGATCTTCCCCATATCAGGAATATTCTCTTCCTCCAAATCATACAAATCAACAGGAACTTTATTACTTGCATAATAAACATCTTTCTCAATTGGATCCTCCACATAAAAAACTTGATTTACTTGAGTTTCCAATATAAAAGGGTCATCAGTACTACATAATTAGTTAAAGTATACCCGTGATAACCCATATTCATCTACTTCATTTCGAAACCAATCACATCCAAACAGTACAACACTAAAGTGACCCCAATAATCAATCTCAATAATATCCTAAATAGCTCAATAGTAGAGAACCTCTCCATCGATGGGATTTTGGTCCCTAGCACTAGCAAAACTATCAGTTGTTGCTGACAAAGTCACTCCACTATTATGAGTCTTCAACAGAGCATCTTGCGTCATTGTATGAAATAAGTTGCCACTAATAAAATATCCAGTATATTGTTTGGCCAATGTATTAGGCCCTTTAGCTAGGCATCACAAATGATTGGGCCATTAATTGTACGATTATCAATTAAATTCTTATATTTCCTACAAGTAATATGTTTCAAATATAATCATTAGTCCTATATAAATTAAGTTTAGAAATTATAAGATTTAAAATAAATAAATATTGTAATGCAAGGTGGTAATATATTTTATCTTACATGATAAATGCCTCCACTTATTCATCTCCAGAATTGAATAGAGCATATCAATGTGCCTCAGAATATAGCTATAAATCCATGAAAAAAATCTTTGTTTTTCTTTTATTCTTACTTCCAATTGGATGGCCTATTTTAGGAAATATAGGTGACAAATCTTCTCCCTGAATGTCCCCATAATCCTAAGTTTGGTACCTACTGAGTCTTGTCTTCACCCAATCATGTAGATATCTCGAACAAAAGGTCAAGCACACTTCGGCCAGAAACCCCACTAACGCTTTTGGATGAGTTCAATTACAAACAAATGCCTTATACTTGCATAAGTTTCTTTCAGTGAAATACATCCAGCGATAATGAGTTGGACCCCCAAGATTAATTTTATTTATCAAATGGATAGGCAAATGAGGAAATATATAAAAATAGGTTGGAGTGAAAATCGTTTCAAGCTTACATGTAATATCATTAATTTCAGTCTGCGATCTATCAAGATCCCCTCGCCTGATAACCTTAGCACATATGGCTCTGAAGAAGTTTCCCAACCTAATCAATGCCTAAAAGCATTCTTGGGTAACGATTTTTCAACAACAATTTGGAGCAAAAAATGCATTATAAAATGAGCATCATGACTTTTATACCTGGATATTTTCATTTTTTTCTTATGCACACGGCGTGATATATTCGAGGCACACGCTTTTGGTAATTTGGCATTTTTAAAAACAGTGCAAAATCGTCTCTCCTCTTCTGGATTCATGTAGAAACAAGCTTTAGCTAAAGAAATTATTGCACCTACAACATCTTTTATTGGTTAAAGCTCTTTTCATACTCCTATTTCTTGCAAATCGTAGCGAAAATTTACATGATCTTTTGACTTTCTTCTCCAATAATGTCTCAAGAATACTATCACATATATTCTTTCAATGTGTATCGGATTATGATTGTGCCTCAATTTGTTAGTTTTCCAATATCGTTATTCAAAGAAGATACATTTTTTCTTCTGTGGACCCTTGTTATCCCGAGACCTTTTCTTTTAGTCCTTTCCAAAGATATTCTTGAATTCACTCAGCTCTTTAAGAACATCTGTACCCAACAAGGGAGTAGGCGCAAGTTTATGATCCTCTTTACCATCAAATGATTTCTTATTTCTCCGAAATAGATGTTCAGGAGGCAAAAATGTCCGATGACCCAAGTCGCACATCTTACGACTATGCTTGAGATATTGAGAGCATGAGCCATAATTACAAGTGGGGCATGAAACTTTCCCCTTTGTGATCCATCCAGAAAGTATTTCTAGTATAGGAAAGTCACTAATTGTCTTCATTAAGGTTGCACGCAAATGAAACTTCTTGTTAGATTCAACATCAAATGTTTCGACACCGAATTTCCATAGTTCCTTCAATTCAACAATTAATGAATGTAGGTACACATCAATATCATTTCCCAGAGATGATGGATCTGGGATGATCAGTGACAATATTATATACTCTGGCTTCATGCAAATTCAAGGCAATAGATTATAGTTTATTAACATAACATGCCACATTCTATGAGAAATGCTCATTGATCGAAATTGGTTGAAACCATCGCTTAAAAGACTCAATTTGACATTACGAGGGTCGCTAGAGAATTCAGGGTGCAAGGAGTCAAAATCTTTCCAAGCATCACCATCAGCAAGATGTCTTATATTTCATCATTCGGTCATTCAGTGGCGTGCCATCTCATAGATGCAGCTGTTTCAGGACACATGAATATCCTCTGAAGTCTAGGATTCAACGGAAAGTACCTTAAATATTTTGTATGGGTTTTGGACTTTTTATTAGTCAAGACATTAACAACATTCTTTCATTTAGAAGACGCACACACAGAACAAGTATGTGTATTTACATTGTCATTCAAAAATAATATGCAATCATTAGGACATGCATGCATTTTTTCATAATTAAGACCCAAATCTTTTATCATGCTTGTTGCCTTGTAGAAAGACTCGGGTAGTTGAAAGAATGGAAAGGCCTCTTTTAACAACTCCAACAAGTCGGAGAATGCCACATTACTCAACCCATGAATGACTTTAAACAAGAACAATAAAACCCAGTTTGGAGAAATTCTCACACCCTGGATATAATTTTTATTTTCCTTCTTTCACTAATTTAAGGAATCTTTTTGCATCTTCAGATGGTCCCTCACTCACTCCTTTATATCCCAAATTATCATCGATATTTTGAAATGTATCATGAAGTAGGCCATCAATATCATTATGTATGTCGGAACCTTTCATCATTATTTCTTAGGCATTGAGTCTTTCTCGAGGAAAACCCTTCCCCATAGAAAACTCATTTGGTGTATCTGTGAACAAACACGTGAACAATCAAGTGATCCTACACCACATTTCTATAATTCCAAAAATAATTAGCGCACTCTTTGCAAGGGCATAATATTTCATTTCCTTGGGAAGCTCGTTCAAACGCCTTATCTAGAAAGTCATTCACTCCTCGTATGTACTCGTGAGTTGATCTTCGAAGGCTCATCCACCTTTTATCTCCACTATTCATTAAATTAGTTTTATCCTATATGACACCAAAAAAAACTAGTATAAAATTAGGCTTTATACTTTTAATATGAAAAATCAGATAAAAAGAAAAAAAATTGGAAAAAGAGACAAATATCTTCAAAACTATATGAATTTCATTGTTGCGAAATTTCCTTAGAATATTGAAAACAATTTAAACTACCACTTCTTTGTTCCTTGGTTCACAAAAGAATTCAGTATTTGAGTTGTTGAACAATTGCTTTACACTCAAAAGATATACCAAATATGTACGAATCAATATAATGATCCTAAAGTTGTGGGAGTTAATGCAAATTCTAACATAGTGTACTAGTGAATTTGGTTATGTATTTACATTTGCAGAAAGTCTTTAGTCTGACTCTATTTCCATATTTACTATCTATATAGCAGACTTATAAATGTATGTCCTTTTATTGCATTCTATCAGCACCTTATAGAGGTTAATCGCATGAACCAGACTTCTTTTGTGTGCAAAATAAACCAAGCTTTCGATATTTCAGCAGTTAAAGTTTTGAAGAAACCCCTCTAGAGAAGACTATATATAACCATATGAACAAGGGAGGCATTTGCAGTGTGCCAAAAAGGTCATGAAAAAGACTTAAAATATTATGAGTGAGGAGAAATAAGAGTCTAAAGTTCTGTGTACCTGTACATCAGTATCTTCTTAAATGTGCATACCTTGTACTGAATAACAATTCTAGAATGGAATTAACAGAATCAAAAAACTCAAAATAGTAGAGATGAAAATGCTAGAATTTAATCGAATCCTCTGTATACCAAGTAACCTTGAAGACATTAGATAGCAAATCTGTTCTTCCCGACATCACCAATATATAGGTCATTTTCTGAAGAAAATAGTTACACAATACACCATATAAAGAAATAAATCCTCCTAAATCACTAGACAATTAACATTCATAACCTTTATCTTAGTATAGTCAAGAAAGTAATCTACATCTCTTGCTGTGAATAATAACAAAATAAACCAAAAAAATTAGAAGATAGAAGCGTTGTGCTCCCTACTGATTCTTAATTTGTTGTTGAAACTCTGCCTCAGGTAGAGTAGCGACCTCTCTTCACAACCTTCTTTTTATTGAATGCATGAAAGAAGAATCAATATAATCACACATGATTCACTTTCACTCTCTAAAGTGTTAAGTGCTTTGGCTAAAATTTACCAACAGATAATGATCCTACAGTGCACAAAATAAATGAGCAAAATCTTATTTAGAAGATGTATTGAGACCAAATTCTAAACACTCATCAGATAGAACAAGAAACTACGGATGAAGACTCCTACAACAACTACTACTACGCCTCAATTACAAGCAAGTTAAAGTTCACTATATCTATCATCACTGACCATATAAACTCATCTCAACATCAATAGTTCTTTCATGGATTCAGCCTTGTTTAAATTTGTAAAAAGTCGCTACAAATATATGTCGCAACTCTGATTTTAATTGGACTGTAAATACCAACTTATAAGTTCATCGTATTAGGTGCTTCCATGTCTTCTATCAATAGTTTCTTTCATTTTAAGTGAAAGCAGCACAAGCATAATCGGACAAAAGTAAAGAATGTTTTTATCAAAAATATTACCAGAAAAAAGAAAAAAGGACCAGCGAAATGATTTTCAAGAATAACTAAGACTGCAAACAACGGAGATCGAATAGAACATCGATAAAATATCATGCTTTAAAAAAAAAATCAAACCTAACAAATAAATCCCCTATTTTGCAGACTAGAAATCACAAATTTATCATGTAATACAAACAAAGCAGAATAATCAGAGCTACTACCAGATAAAGAAAATAGAAGGGGAAAAAGAAAGTAGAAGTGGAAAAATAAAGCAAAAATCGAACAGTTATACAAATATTGAACAAGGGAAAAAATCAATAGCCTAGCTCAGAGACTGTCATATGTTAGCTGAAACTAGTCGTCATTCACCGATAGTTGTCTTCCTTCGCCGGAGCTAGCCGACAGAGTTCGTCGATGGTGAGTTCGATGTGTTCTAGGTTATGGCTGAGAGAGGATATCTAATTTAAGGTTTTGAGAGTTAGAGAGAGTGAAGGAATATTTCATAATATATGTTTTCATTTTAAAAATATATTAAAGAGTTACTAAAACATTAATGGGGTCATTAATTTAGTTCTTTTAAAAAAAAATTGTAGAAGTGAAAGTAAGGAGGGAAAATAAATATAGTTTTATTTACCAAATTATTCCCACAGATAACTCTATCGTATCGCCTTTACAAACTATCTCCATATATTTACTAATGGTGACACTTATTATACTATTGGAACAATTATTCTTTAGAAGTGTCCCAGAAGCCTTTTGACTCTATTGAGACAGTTAAAATCATTCCAATATATAATCTATTGTAATAGTTACAAAACCGTTACAAAATAAACATTCCAATAAAATTATTTTCTAGCAGTGGAATATGACATGTAATGACAACTTCAAATAAAGCATGTGTGTAACAATCCGGTCGGTCAATTCGAGAGTTATAGTCCTGTTCCCCCATTTCCTTCTTCTTTTGTGTTCTATAGCTATAATGTCTTACTGGGCCAGTTGGTTTGGGTCCGGAGTGGCTTTGGAGTGAATTGAGACACTTAGTCTCTTATGAGAAGGTTTAAGTTGGAAAAGTTAACTGGATATTGACTTATGTGTAAACGATCTCGTATTTGAATTTTGATGATTTCGTTAGGTGATTTTGGACTTAGGAGTGCGTTTGGAATGTGATTTGGAGGCCCGTGGTAGAATTATGCTTGAATTGGCGAAAGTTGGAATTTTGGCAATTTTGGTTGGCAGTGGAGATTTTGATATCGGGGTCGAAATGGAATTCCAGAAGTTGGAGTAGGTTCGCGGTATCATTTCTGACTTGTGTGTAAAATTTGAGGTCATTCGGATGTGATATCATAGGTTTCGACATCGTTTGTGGAATTCGAAAGTTTAGAAGTTCTTAGTCTTGAATTCGAGTGTAATTTGGTGTTTTGATACTGTTTGGGTGATTTGAAGGTTCGACTAAGTTTATATAATGTTATGGAAAATATTTGTAGGTTTGGTTGAGGTCCTGAGGGCCTCGGGGTGATTTCGAGTGGTTAACGGCTTGAATTGAGTTAAAGAGTACATGCTGAAGTGATGCTGAATCTGGTGTTTTTGCACCTGCAATAGGGAGCCCGCAGGTGCGGCCCTTTAGAAGCGAGTAGGAGGTCGCAGATACGGGCAAGGCTGTAGATTGGAATCACAGGAGCGAAGAGGTGTGCGCACATGCGAGCCCGCAGGTGTGGGGATGGATCCGCAGAAGCGAAGGAAGGGAGTTTGGCTATTTCTGCAGAAGCGAAAGAATGAGCGCAGGTGCGCGTCCGCAGGTGCGAGACCTAGTGTCATGACCTGTATTTTCCACCCTCGGGAGTCGTTATGGTGCCTACTAGTGAAAGTTAGGCAAGCTAACTAACTGAATTATTTACCTTGTTTCCACTTATGAATTCATTAACAAATTAAAACCAACAATTAATAAATAACATAATTTAACGAGCGGAAGAATAAATTTCAAACTTAAAAATACTGCCAATACAATTCCTTAACAGAACTACCCAAGATTTGGTGTCACAACTTCACAGACGGTCTAAGAGTACTACAAATAAGGGTCTGAAAGAAATAACAAAATACTGTCTCTGGGACTGCATAAAAGAAACACGAAAATAGATAGAGGGAGATGCCAAGGCCTGCGGACTCCTGCAGGACCAACTCGGGTCGCCTGATAAGAAAGAAGCTGAAACCTCACTACGGTACGAAATCTACAGCACTGGGATCTGCACAAAAAAGTGCAGAATGTAGTATCAGCACAACCGACCCCATGTGCTGGTAAGTGCCTAGCCTAACCTTGGTGAAGTAGTGACGAGACTAGGATCAGACTACCAAATAAACCTATGCAGATAACTAACGTACAACGGAAAATAAAAGTAGACATATACAGTCAAGGATAGGAGGGGGAAACATATTGAGGGAAAATATCAGATAGCAACAGAAAGACGGCAGTTAAATATACGGAACACCACAATTCAATTATCAACAAGAATCAGAAATCAAACAAGTGCACGACATCACCCTTCATGCTTTTACTCTCGTCCTCACCATAAAATCAATATAAACTGCACGACATCACCCTTCGTGCTTTTACTCTCATCCTCACCATAATATCAATATAATCGGCACGAAATGGTGCATCATGCGGTACGACATCACCCTTCATTCTTTACACTCTTCGTCACAAAATAATACACGGCACCACCCTTCTAATTTAACACTCTCTCACTAGAACAATGCACGACATCACCCTTCGTGCTTTACACTCTTCCTAACCCAAACAACAACCACAAACAATAAGGGAAAGGAATAAATGAGTCAAAATAAAATTCCGGCAAGGAAACAACATTAAAAGAAATAACGTCCCAACAGGGGATCAATACCATAAACCTTTTCTCATGTTCACATTTATCTCACAACTTGATTCACAATTTGAGCTAATGCTCTATAAGGTTCAATTGCCAATTATACTTTCACGAATTAATTTGAAACTTGAGCCAATGCTCTTCAATACAAAAACACCGATATTCTTTCCACAAACCTTGCTCAACAATAGCAATCACCATATTAAATATGAACAATACAACGATGTCACATTAATCACAACATAAGACTCATGGGCATGCTTGAAACCAACGTATAGATACTTATCACCATGCATATACGTCGTACTCAACAAATAACACATAGCAAATAGGACACAACTCCCAATCCCTCAAGCTAAGGTTAGACCAAAAACTTACTTCGATGCTTCGAACACAGTTCAAGCCTCAACTATCGCTTTACCTCTTGGTTCCACCGCCAGTTCGCTCGTATCTACTCACAAGTTACTTAATTACATCAATAAATACTAAAGGAACCAATTCGAATGCATGAAAATAAATTTTCTAATGTTTTTCCCAAAAAGTAAAATCGACTCCGGGCCCACATGGTCAAAACCCGAGGTTCAAACCAAAATCCGACTACTCATTCACTCGCGAACTCATATATATAATTTGTTTCAAAATCAAAACTCAAATTGAGGTCCAAATCCCAAAAATTTGAAAAACCTAGGTTCTACCAAAAACACACAATTTTCCCCATGAAAATCAATGATTTTGAGTTGAAATCATGTTAAAAGAAGTTAAGGATTAAAGAAAACTAGTTAAATACGACTTACTATTTATTTGGAGAAGAAGTTGCCTTTGAAAAATCGCCCTAAGAGTGTTTATGTTTGAGAAGATATGAAAAATGGATTAAAATTCGTCTAAGTATGATTTCACAGTTCTCCGATGTCGCAATTGCAACAAGAGTTGCGAACCACTCAGACTGCAGCTTTCGCAAATGCAAAAAATATGTCGCATTTGCGACCTGGCCAAAAATCCTATGGCTTTCGCATTTGCGATAAGATGATCGCATTTGCGATCGAGCCAGTGCTCATGTCTTCTTCGCATTTGCGATAGACTTGTCGCAAATGCGAAGTCGTATTTGCGATGACTGGCCAAAAGGGGAAACATCGCATTTGCAATAAATTCCCCGCATTTGCGAGGTTGGCTGGCCTGGGCTATGTTCGTATTTGCGACACAACCTTCGCATTTGCGAACTCGCAAATGCGAAGCCTGCAGGCCTGCAACAGAACAGCTAAAACCTGCAATTTTCCCAAGTCGAATTCCACTCCGTGGCCTATCCAAAACTCACCCGAGCCCTCAGGTCTCCAAACCAAACATGCACACCAACCTAGAAACATCATACGGACTCGCTCATACATTCAAATCACCAAAATAACATCAACAACTATGAGTTTAGCATCAAAATCATGAAATCACTTAAGAACATCAAATTTCAAAATTTTCTCAAATAAGGCCCGATTCACGTCATTTCAAGTCCGTTTCTTACCAAATTTTACAGACTCATCTTAAATCACATATAAGACCTGTACTGAGCTTCGGAACCAAGATACGAGCCCGATACCATTAAATTTTAAACATATTTCTTTTTCAAGAACTCATTATTTTTTAGAAAATAATTTTTTTTTTAAAATTTATTTCTCGGGCTTGGGACCTCGAAATTCGATTCCGGGCATACGCCCAAGTCCCATATTTTCCTATGGACCCTTCGAGACCATTAAATCACGGGTCCGGTCCGTTTACCCCAAATATTGACCGAAGTCAACTTAAATTCATTTTAAGGGCAAAATTCATCATTTTCCATAGCGTTTCATATAATGGCTTTCCAGCTATGCGCACGCAAATCAAGGTGAGGTAAAAGGAGGTCTTTAGGCCTTGGATCACCGAATTTGTTTCTAAAATAAGTGATTATATTTTGGGTCATCACATCCTGATAACTGTGATTTTTAACACGGTTTATGCCCATACTTGCCTATGCTTTATGTATAAATTGCCATACAATAGACCCATAATGCTTAAAAGTTGCGCTTGATTGCAGGTTTGAGCGACAAGATGGCAAAAGTCAAAAATCGGCTCGAAAAGGAGTGAAACCTGCTCAAGTGTCAAAGATTAGTAAAGTGAGGACATTCAGAACTTGGTGCGGACCGCACGATCATGCCATGCGGCCGCACCAAAGAGGTTCAGAAAGTGGTCAGATCAATCTAAAGCAGCGCGGCCGCACTATAAGCTCATGCGGCCGCATTACAAGTTCCCGCGGTCCGCACCACAAAAGTTCAGAGACCACCTCAAGCTGTTCATGCCGCAGCGCTACAGATTCACGCGGTCCGTGCCAGTCACCATGCGGCCGCACTCCATCATTGTGCGGTCCGCATCATTACCTTTAGAGAGCAAGAGTTAGAAGATGAGTAACCTAGTGCGGCCGTGTGCCAACTTTGTGCGGTCCGCACCAGCCCCGCAGGGGTATTTTTGTCCAGTTTTTCTAGCCTAGTATAAATAGATTATTTTACCAATTTTAGGTCAAGAATTGTATCAGATATTGAGCTGCGCTTGTGAGACTCAAGTTTTAGCCTATTTTGGGCAATTTCATCTTGTTTTATCGTGGATTCTTGTAGATTAACATTGTAGTTAATTAATATGTCGATTTTATCTACTATTTCTTCAATTTCTGTTTCTATTATGTGTAGCTAAACCCATTAGCTAGGGTTGTGGCTCAACCCTAGTGCGGGTAATTGATGGGTGTTGCTTATTAATAATAGATTGAAACTGGGTGTTTGTTATTTATATTAATTTTATGGTTTAATTAAGGATTGGTGGTTGCAAACATTGATTATAGCTTAGTGGGTCTTGATCCTTCTTGAGAAAGAGAGTCTATGACCCCAAAATTGACCCAACAAGGAATTGGGATGGACACATGAGAAATGGTAGTCCCAATTAACGGGTTAAACCTCGAGAGAGTAATCATCCTACTTGAACCCTATCTGCTTGGTCTAATTGGCCTACCCAATTGGTCTCGAGAGAGTCAATTAGGCAAAATCGCTCTCTCTACCGAGAGGTGTTAGAGCGGGTACAATTGTGCAACGGTTATAACATTGTTCCCAAATATGTCAATCTATTGTTGGTAGCTTTTACCCATTAGTTAACCACTTAGGTATTGCCATAACCCTAGTTCTTTTCTCTATATTAATCACATTTTAGAACACAACTCTTAGCATAATTTAGTCTTAGCTTATAGTTAACAATAGTAGTTTTTTTCAGCAACAAAAAAAACCCAAAAATATTTGAAGTTCAATTAGAAGCAAACACTCATTCCTAGTCTAAGCAAATACACAACTCCCTTTCTAGCTCCCTGTGGAAATTGACCCCGATACCACTATTGGGCAAAAGTATTAGCGCCCACTCCTCCTACCCTAGTGTAAGGTTGAGTTTGCTCCGTTCACTTTTTGGCGCCGTTGCCGGGGAGCTTACGGTGTTGACTATTTGCGTAGCTAGTTTTGTGTTTTGCTTCTGTTTCCTTCTTTTTACTGACGTTATTTGTGTCGATCCATCAGGTACACATGGCTCTAAACAAAAATGTCCCTCTTGACAACGTGGTTGCGGGGGAGGAGGTTGATGATGTTGAGCAAGATGAGCTCCAGGTACCACAACTACCATGGAGAGGTAGAAATGCTAATGCAAATCCAAATGATCAAATTCCAGACCCTCCTACGCCTCTACCAAGAGTAGCTCCAAAGGTCTTTCCGAATCAGGGTTATGCAAGTGCCATAGTTCCTCCTCGAATCCGGGTGGGGAATTTTCAAATCACCAATGTTATGTTGACACTTCTCGAGCAAAGAGGGTATTTTACGGGAGCCTCTGACCAAAATGCATATAAGCACTTGAAGGGGTTCGTAGATACTTGCTGGGGGAGTAAACAAACCAATGCGTCCGAGGATGCTTTGAGATTGAGGCTTTTCCCGTTCTCTCTTCGGGGAAAAGCATTAGATTGGTTATAAAGGCTTCCAAATCATTCTATCACAACGTGGGATGAATTGGCGGACAAGTTCATTTCCAAGTTTTTTTCTCCAAGTCTCATGGCGGCGCTCCGTGATGAGATTTTGGCTTTCGAACAAAAGCCAACGGAACCGTTGCATGAAATTTGGGAGAGATTTAGAACTATGGTCAAAGAATGTCCAAATAATGATATGAATGATGTGATGATTCAACAAACGTTCTATAGGGGCATCAAAACAACAAACCAATGTATTGTGAACCAATTGGCGGGTGGAAATTTTATGAAGCTCCCGTACAATGAATATTATGATGTGTTAGATGAAATGGCCGATACTTCTTCGGCATGGAAAAGCCGGGAAAACGTTCCTCAAGGTGATCCTAATGTCATACATTTGCATAAGGAGTTGCATGACCACGACCAAGCTATTGCCGAACTTACAACAACAATGAACCAATTGGCGAAGGCACAATTGCAACAAGTTCAAAACCCGTGCTAAGTCAATGCCATGGAAGGAGTGAATATGATGAAAATAAGGCAAAGAGGGCAACAACCTCAAGGAAATTGTGACAACTATGATGATGGTGGTGGTTATTCAAACGAGTGTTATGATGAGCAAAGTGAGGATTGTCAATATGTTAACAACTATCAAGTAAATAGAGGAAACCAAGGCAATCAACAATGGCGATCCCAAGGGAATTGGGGTAATCAACAAGGAGGTGGAAATTGGAATAACAATAATCAACAACAAGGCGGTCTAAATTGGAATGGGAATAACCAAAACAACAATTGGGGTAATCAAGGTAACAATGGTTGAAATTGGAATGGAAACAACAACAATAATTGGAATAATAACAATGGTCAAGGGGGGTGGAACAACAATGGTGGTCAAGGTAATCAGGGGCAAGCCTTTCAAAGGCCTCCGACGTTTCAACAACCGAACAACCCGCCACCGTTTCAATTTCAAGGATCTAGTTCTTCGGGCAATGAATTTAGGGGAATTGAGGTTATGTTTGAACAAATGATGAAGAAGAACCAAAACTCCGATGCGCAATTGTCTTCACATAACACTTCTATCCGTAACTTGGAGGAGCAACTTGGTCAAATTTCACAATCCTTAAATACTCGCCCAAAGGGTGCTCTACCAAGTGACACGGTAGTAAACCCTAAGGGTGGACACAACAACTATGTGATGGCGGTGACCACGCGAAGTGGACGAGGCAGTGATGTGCATGCCTTAAGAGAGAATCAAGTCATGGTGGATGAAGATGAGTTGCATGATAATGATATGCCTACGGGGGTTGATGATGTAGCGGAACCAAGTGCGAGAAATGATGTGCGAATTGACATTCATGAGGTTGAGGAGGAGACACAAGAGAACGTGAACCCGTCTAGGGAACATGTGATAGATATGCGCGAGCCGAGGTGCCCAAAGCCAAGGCACCCTTGCCTAAGCCTCCTCTGCCCTACCCTCAACGTTTGGCCAAGCAAAAGGGTGATGACCAATTTAAGAAATTCATTGAGATGATGAAGAGTTTGACTATCAATGTGCCTTTGATGGAGGAACTCGAGCAAATGCCGGGGTATGCAAAATTCATGAAGGATTTGGTTACTAAGAAGAGATCAATGGAGTGTGAGACAATCAAGATGACCCATCAAGTGAGCGCAATTGTATACTCCATGGCTCCTAAACTTGAGGACCCCTGTGCATTCACTATCCCATGCACCCTTAAAAGCGTCGACTTTGCAAAAGCCCTTTTTGACTTGGGGGTGAGTATCAACTTAATGCCATATTCGATTTTCAAAACTTTGGGAATCGGGCTACCTCGCCCGACTTTAATGAGGCTCCAAATGGCGGATAGGTCAATGAAGTGGCCTTTGGGTATAATCGATGATGTCCTTGTTCGTGTTGATAAGTTCATCTTGCCGGCCGACTTCGTGGTACTAGATTGTGAGGTAGACTTTGAAGTCCCAATTATCCTTGGAAGACCTTTCCTAGCAACGGGGAAGGCTTTGGTTGATGTCGAGGCGGGAGAGTTGACGTTCCGAGTTGGTGATGAAAAGGTGGTGTTCCATGTGTGCAAGTCTATGAGGCAACAAAATAGCACCGAGGTGTGCTCATTTGTTGACATTTTCACGGCGGTGATAGTGGATGACACAAGCGCAATGATCAATGTTGAAGATCCACTTGAAGCGGTACTTCTGAACATAGAGGCTAATGATGATGCCGGGAGAATTGAATGTGTAAATGCTTTGCATGGTATGTGCTCATACTCTTATGAGCCTAGGAAGTTATCATTGGACCTTGAGAATCGTAAAACTCGAAAGCCATCTATTGAGGAGCCACCGGTGTTGGAGTTGAAACCACATCCTCCTCACCTCAGGTATGAATACTTGGGGTCCTAATTTCACTTTGCCTATTATTCTTTCGTCTTGCTTAACTAACTTGCAGGTTGACGCCACTTTGGCGGTGCTACAAAATCGCAAGCGGGCAATTGGATGGATGTTGGCGGATATTCGGGGTATAAGCCCCGCCTTTTGCATTCATAAGATCATTTTGGAGGAAGATGCAAGGCCGTCTCTTGAACACCAAAGAAGACTAAATGAAGCTATGCAAGAGGTGGTTAAGAAAGAGGTTATCAAGTGGTTGGACGCCGGTGTAGTCTACCCAATATCGGATAGTTCATGGAGCTCCCCGGTCCAATATATGCCAAAGAAGGGGGTATGACGGTCTTCACGAATGCCAACAATGAATTGATTCCTACCCGTACGGTCACGGGTTGGAGGGTGTGCATGGATTATAGAAAGCTCTAGAAAATATCATTTCCCGCTACCATTCTTGGACCAAATGCTTGATCGTTTAGCGGGCCGGGCTTATTATTGTTTCCTTAATGGCTACTCGGGGTACAATCAAATTCTCATTGCCCCGAAGGATCAGGAAAAGACAACCTTTACATGTCCGTGTGGCACATTCACTTTCTCAAGAATGCCATTTGGACTTTGTAATGCTCCAGCGACCTTCCAAAGATGTATGATGGCAATCTTCACCGACATGGTGGAGGATATTCTGGAGGTCTTCATGGACGATTTTAGTGTGGTGGGGGACTCATTTGAAGAATGCCTAGTGAACTTGGACAGGTGTTGAAAAGATGTGAGGAAACCAAATCTTGTACTAAACTGGGAGAAATGTCACTTCATGGTACAAGAGGGTATTATATTAGGGCACAAAATCTCAAGGCATGGTATTGACGTCGATAAGGCGAAAATAGAGGTCATTTCAAGGCTCCCTCCCCTACTTCTGTCAAAGGGGTGAGGAGTTTTTTTGGCCACGCTGGGTTTTACCGGCGATTCATTAAGGATTTTTCAAAAGTTGTGAACCCGCTTTGTAAACTGTTGGAAAAGGATGTGAAATTCGCCTTTGATGAGAGGTGTATGGAGTCCTTTGAATTGTTGAAACATAAATTGACCACAACCCCCATCATCACCGCACCCAACTGGGAATAGCCTTTTTAACTTATGTGTGATGCGAGTGATGTAGCGGTTGGTGCGGTGCTTGGCCAAAGAATCAACAAAATGTTCCATCCGGTGTACTACTCAATCAAGACGATAAATGAGGCTCAAAGAAACTATACAGTCACCGAGAAGGAGTTTCTAGCTATTGTGTTCGCCATGGAAAAGTTCCGACCATACCTTATGGGGGCCAAGGTGATTATCCATACCGATCATGTCGCCCTTAGGTATTTGATGAGCAAGAAAGATTCAAAAGCAAGGTTGATGAGATGGGTGCTACTTCTTCAGGAATTTGATCTAGATATTGTGGACCAAAAATGAAGTGAAAATCAAGTGGCGGACCACTTGTCTCGCTTAGAGGAAGAGGGGAGGCCTTCCGACGACCTTTAGATAAATGATGCTTTCCCGGATGAACAACTCGTTGCGGTGTCTACGCATGATATGCCGTGGTTTGCCGATGTGATCAATTATCTTGTGACCGATATAGTCCCATTTGAGCTCTCTTCTAACCAAAGGAAGAAGCTCAAGCGGGATAGTTTGGATTACTATTGGGATGAGCCCTACTTGTTTAAAATTTACACCGATGGTGTGATTCGCCGATGTGTCCCGGAAGAAGAACAATTGAACATATTGGAGGCTTGCCACTCTTCTCCTTATGGTGGTCATCATGGGGGAGTGAGGACTGCGTCAAAGGTTTTAAGTTGCGGCTTCTATTGGCCGACTTTGTTTCAAGATGCAAGCAAATTGGTAAAGAAATGTGATGCATGCCAAAGAGCTGGCGGGATTTCAAAAAGGGATGAGATGCCTCTCCATACAATCCTCGAGGTAGATATTTTTGATGTTTGGGGCATTGATTTTGTGGGCCCGTTTGTAAGCTCTTGTGGGAACACGTATATTCTCGTGGCGGTGGATTATGTGTCAAAGAAGTGGGTTGAAGCCGTGGCTCTTCCCAACAATGAAGCCCGGAGTGTCGTGGCATTTTTGAAAAAGAATATCTTCACTAGATTTGGAACCCCTCGTGCTATCATTAGTGATGGGGGGCCCATTTTTGCAACAAGGCCTTTGACTCTTTGCTCGCTAAATATGGAGTTAACCACAAGGTGACTACCCCCTACCATCCTCAAGCAAGCGGCCAAGTGGAGGTTTTAAATCGGGAAATTAAGAGTATTTTGTCCAAAATAGTGAATGCAAATAGGACCGATTGGTCAAAGAAATTGGATGACGCTCTTTGGGCTTATCGGACGTCTTACAAGACTCCGATTGGTATGTCTCCATATCGGTTAGTGTTTGGTAAGGCTTGTCATCTACCGGTGGAACTAGAACATAAGGCCATGTGGGCATTGAAAAAATTGAACTTGGAATGGGATGTTGCGGCCAACCTCCGAGTGGAGCAATTGAATAAAATTGATGAGTTTAGATTCCATACTTACTCCAGCTCGTCCTTGTATAAGGACAAGATGAAGTACCTCCATGATAAGTATTCTCGGGGTAAAGAATTCAAGGTGGGCGACATGGTTCTTCTTTTCAATTCTCGGCTAAGGTTATTTCCGGGGAAGCTCAAATCTAAATGGAGTGGTCCCTTTGAAGTGGCCTTTGTAACTTCCTTTGGTGCTCTTGATCTTAAAAACAAGAATGGTGAAGTGTTCAGGGTAAATGGGCATCGTGTCAAACACTATTTGGGAAAGATTGATGACAGCCATGTGGTGGCACTTATTCATTTGAAGTGATATGATGGTAACATGCGTCGTGCCGCGACATTAAATCAGGTGCTTCTAGGGAGGCAACCCATGTCTTTTTCTGTCTTTTTGATTTCCTTGTAGATTAGGATTTTTTAGCTAATTGTTTGTGAGATGTTGTAGGACTTGTGTTGAACCAGTGCAAAACCACTGTGCAAAAAAAAAAAAAAATAGTAAACAGTCTCTGAAGTTGGTTGGTGCGGCCGCACCCCTGCTTGTGCGGTCCGCACCGGCCACAGCAAATTTGGCCAAGTCTCTGAAGATTGATTAGTGCGGCCTCACCCCTGCTTGTGCGGTCCGCACTGGTAAAGATTAAAAATGAGGAGTCTCTGAACTAAGTTCGCGCGGCCGCATCCCAAAATTGTGCGGTCCGCACTGTACCACGTGGCCGCGTCCCATGTTTGTGCGGCCGCATCAGATGTTTTAAGCAAATGTGGTGTGAGGTAAGTCCAGCACGGTCCGCGGTCATATTCACGCCACGCTGGAGGGCAAGTCGGGGGGGCCCACTTTCTTTTTCTATAAATAGACCTCTAGGGCTTCATTGAGAACTTTTCGCCAAATCGATCTCTGAGCCCTAATTTTCCACTGTTTCTCCTGAGACTCTCTTTTGCATTAACATCAAGAGAATTTCTTCACTTTCCTGGTAACATATCTCTCACATTAATTTTAATTTGTATTAATTTTCACTTTTATACATGTTTCCTTAGTAGTAACGTCTTCATTCTTTTCTTTTTGTTCTTCATTGTTCATGCTTAGGCTAGTCTTATGTTGTTCTTGTTGTTCTTCGAAATTAAGGGCATGCTATAAACGAGTAGGGACAAATTAGGCGGCTAAAACGTGAAAGATTTGAGCAACTTTTGTTGAACCCTAATTGTCCCTACTTTAAAAGGCCAGCGCGACCGCATGACAAGTTTGAGCGGTCCGCGCCATGCCCCGCGCGGCCGCATTCCTTATTTGCGCGGCCCGCATCAATGAAGTTTAGAGAAGTCCATTTGGAGTAGTTTCCCAGTGCGGCCGCATGACATGTTGGTGAGGACCGTGCTGGTCCCGCGCGGCCACATCCCATGATTGTGCGGCCCGCGTGGGAGATGTTCAGAGAGGTTGTTTTCCTAATTTTACCCAGCGCGGCCGCGTGCCCTGTTGGCGCGGCCCGCGTGGCCCTTGACTGACTGTATTGCCTGCAAAATGCTTCTTGATGCTCTGACTTGTTATGCATATGATAATACACTACACTTTCCTATACTAACAATGTTAGAATCGTTTGTGTGTAGAAAATGGTGAAACAAAGAGGACGTGGTGCCAAGCAACCCGGTCGAGGTGAACCCTCCCGGAGAGGGAAAGCTAGGCTAAAGAAACTCAATCCCCAACCAAAACTAAAGACTAGGAAGCAAATGGTGACATATGAGGAGCAGTCAGGGAGTGAGTACCTTCCCTCTCAGGAACTATCAACTGAGTCGGGGCAAGCCCCCTCAGTCCCAGCCCAAGATCCACAAGCTATACAATCTGAGTCGTCTGATGGCTCAGCAGCAGGCAGCGGCAAATACTCCACTTCCCCCACAGCTTCAGAATCTGGGGAAAGTGCTGATAGTGATGAGGAGGTCCCGGTTAGTGGGGTACCTGAGGTTGGTGGTGTTGAACGAACAAGGAAAGCTAAAGTGTGGGAGGACCGCTTTGGTAGTCAAGTGGCCTTCCACAAATTCCGGGAAATGTGGCCCAAAAGACATCTCATCCCTGAGAGGTGCATCATCACCAATGACTTATTGCCACTCCTACCCAAAGTCTATGAACAGCTTCAAACGAGAAGCGGGTGGGACCACTTCAGTGACGGGTTGATCAATGCAAATGAGCACATGGTCAAGGAGTTCTACTCAAATGTAGCCTACACCAAAAAGGACTCCGCTGTGACCTGTTGATACCCAATTTTCCCTATGTATTTTTTATACTTTCAAAATAGCATACGTATGCATATACAAGCATGCCTGAAAGTTTTGGTATTTTCCTAAATTTTTAAGATTTTTTAAAACATTTATTATCTATTTTAACAGTACAAAATCCAAAATTATTCCCAAAATTATCATTTTTGGTGAATAATTTATTTTCATCCTCATATTTACACCAAAGATAATTGAGGTGATTTTTTGCATATTTTTATAAATTTATTTTGATATCTCTAAGCTAAATTGCGTAAAATTATAATTATAGCCTATGTTACGATTAATAAGGTTTTACAATTATAAAATTATTCCTAATATTTTTAGATTATTGTTTATATATTATTAACTAATTCAACACTTTTAATTTGTTTTTAAATTATTTTTAACTCTTTTAATTAAATAAAAAAGAGAGAAAGTGGCTATTTAAAATCTGGCCCATTTCTATTTTAATTTTACCCTCAATTTAAAACCCAATTCCACCCAATTGAGATGACCCATTTTGATTTTGACCCGCCCCAAACCCAACTCACTTAACCCGTTCGGCCGTCTCCTTTTAATCTAGGCCGTTGATCATTTTGATCAACGACCACCATTCCTTCTTTCCATTTTTAATTCCCAACTACCCTAACCCTAATTCATTTCTCACAAATAGCCGCCCCTAAAATTCTTTCGTCTCTCAAACTCTCTCTAACCCTCTCCGAAACCCTAGCCCTATCCCGCCGGTTTCCACCTTGTTTCACCGGAATCAATGGCATCCCAAGCCCTGGGTGGCCTGTACTCACCCCCATGTGCCCTTATACCCCTGTTACTTGAAGATTCAAGGTTCGATCTTGAAGGCCTTCACTCAGATCTCCGCCGATTCGAGTTTCGCGGCTATCTCCAGCTTGACTCCGGCATATCCTAGCCCTATGAGCCTAGCTCTGACTCATTCGACTCGGAACATACCTTTTCGAGGCCTTTCTCGCTTCTAGGGTTCTTTTAAAACCCTAGCCTTTCGAGGTTCTCCTAATTTCTCTAGATCTGCTCTAGATCTGTGTTTATTTTAAGGTTTTCAAACGATTCCTCTGAGTTTCTTTTTAAAACTGTGATTTCAAAACTGTTCATCTTCTCCGACTTAGGGTTTCTTTGATTTTACTTGTTATACTGTGATTCCAATGTGTTACTCTTACT
>MU738879.1:0-33854 GCA_026770625.1 Nicotiana glauca | reverse complement strand
ATAATCAATAACTAATTATAAACTAAATAACTAATTATGTTATGTGGCATTTTTTTGGGTTGCCATTTGGCTTAAGGAGAGGGCTTTTTCCTCTCCTTTTAATAATATATAGATATTAAAAAACGAAAATATAAAAAAAAAATTACCCATTCAAATCTATATCTTCTATATCTATATATAATAAAAGAAGAGACAAAAGCATATTATTAAGACAAGTGGCATAATCACAAAAAGCCAAGTGGCATTATTAAGACAAAAAAAATTACCTTTTAACTAAATTTTTTTTAAATTTTAAATTAATTAGTTACTCTTTTTGAATTAATAAATATAAATATATTATAACTAGCTATATAAAAAAAATTACCCATTCAAATCTATATATTCTATATCTATATATAATAAAAGGAGAGGCAAAAGCATATTATTAAGACAAGTGGCATAATCATAAAAAGCCAAGTGGCATTGTTAAGACAAAAAAACTACCTTTTAACTAAAAAACTTTTTTAACTTTTGAATTAATTAGTTACTCTTTTTGAATTAATAAATATAAATATATTATAATTAGTAATATTAAAAAATCTATATATAATAAAAGGAGAGGCAAGAGCATATTATTAAGATAAGTAGCATAATCACAAAAAGCCAAGTGGCATTATTAAGACGAAAAAAACTACCTTTTAACCAAAAAACTTTTTTAAATTTTGAATTAATTAGTTATTCTTTTTAAATTAATAAATATAAATATATTATAATTAGATATATGAAAAAACGAAAAATATAAAAAAAAATTACCCATTCAAATCTATATCTTCTATATCTATATATAATAAAAGGAGAGGCAAAAGCATATTATTAAGACAAGTGGCATAATCACAAAACACCAAGTGGCATTGTTAAGACAAAAAAAACTACCTTTTAACTAAATTTTTTTTTAAAATTTTGAATTAATTAGTTACTCTTTTTGAATTAATAAATATAAATATATTATAATTACCTATATTAAAAAACGAAAATATATAAAAAAAAATAACTACCCATTCAAATCTATATCTATATATAATAAAAGGAGAGGCAAAAGCATATTATTAAGACAAGTGACATAATCACAAAAAGCAAAGTGGCATTGTTAAGAAAAAAAAATTCCTTTTAACTAAATTTTTTTTTAAAATTTTGAATTAATTAGTTACTCTTTTTGAATTAATAAATATAAATATATTATAATTAGCTATATTAAAAAACAAAAATATAAAAAAAAAAAAATAACTACCCATTCAAATCTATATCTATTTATAATAAAAGGAGAGACAAAAGCATATTATTAAGACAAGTGACATAATCACAAAAAGCCAAGTGGTATTGTTGAGACAAAAAAAACTACGTTTTAACTAAAAAAACTTTTTAAAATTTTGAATTAATTAGTTACTCTTTTTGAATTAATAAATATAAATATATTATAATTAGCTATATTAAAATACGAAAATATAAAAAAAAAAAACTACCCATTCAAATCTATATCTTCTGTATCTATATATAATAAAAGAAGAGGCAAAAGCATATTATTAAGACAAGTGGCATAATCACAAAAAAGCCAAGTGGCATTGTTAAGACAAAAAAACTACCTTTTAACTAAAAAACTTTTTAAAATTTTGAATTAATTAGTTACTTTTTTTGAATTAATAAATATAAATATATTATAATTAGCTATATTAAAAAAAAAACTACCCATTCAAATCTATATCTATATATAATGAAAGGAGAGGCAAAAGCATATTATTAAGACAAGTGGCATAAGCACAAAAAGCCAAGTGGCATTGTTAAGACAAAAAGAACTACCTTTTAACTAAAAAACTTTTTTAAATTTTGAATTAATTAATTTTTCTTTTTGAATTAATAAATATTAATATATTATAATTAACTATATCTAAAAACGAAAATACAAAAAAAATTATTTCCAATTCAAATTGGAGAGTAGTTTATACTTGGTGTTTTAAAGTTATTTTAAAATAAAAGAATTTAAAAAAATTAAATAAGCTACAATAAAAAACAAAAATATTAATTAAAAAAATTACTTATTCAAGTTGGGGAATAGTTTCAATTTAGAATTTTAATATAATATATTACATTATAATTTTATTAGATTAATATTCTGTCAAATTTCTGCGCATCGCGCGGGTTGTTATACTAGTATATTATTCAATAGATAAGAAAAGAATACAATCCAAAAAATAGAAAAATATCTGAACATCTATATTATATTAAAAGAAAAATGGTGAAGGGTGTGATTTGATTTTTCAAGCCTGTCAGAAAATGGTGAACACCCTAGCTATATGTATAGCATAAAAATTTAAAACGCTATATATATATATATATATATATATATATATATCGTCAGGCTATATAGCGTGCAAATACAAAATGCTATATCTTAGCGGCAAAAATTACCATTAAGGTATAGCGTTTTGTATTTAGACACTATATATAGAAAGGTAACTTTTATTTTTTTTATATCTATTAACGTAAATTTGAGTCCAAAAAAATAATATTTAAGTTCCGGAGCCCGTTTAACTATAACACATAAATAAATAAATAAATAAATAAATAAATAAATAAATAAAAATAATGGTATATATGTGCAAAATAATAAGTTAATAACACAGCGAGCCGAGAAGGTTAAGAATCATCGGTCTACTTAGGATTTAAGTTATATATGCCGACAGTACAGTGCACCATCCAATTTGACTTGAGGTGGCATGCGTTCACTACCTTAGGCTCAAATTATATTTAAATCACAAATAAGTGATAGATATTGACTTAACCTAGCTAGGATCATATGGCCAAATTTACTTGGAAAGTAATGACTTATACCTAATTTGTCGGCAAAATGTTGCATTTATTAAAGATAGATAGCTCGTCACTATTAATTATCAATGAGAAATGAATCAATGATAAAGTACTATGAATGGCTTTCTAATTATCATGTCATTTATTAATTTTGCACTCATTAGCAAAAGTCTATTTCTGTAATTGTATTTTTTTGCTTTTTTATTCGAATTTTGTGAATGTTGAAATTCTCTATATAATACTTTATTCGGTCCACAATAAATGACCAGTTTGCTTTTTTATTTTGGTTCAAAATAAGTGTCCATTTATATAATTAAGAAAAAATTCAATTTATTTTTCCAAAATTACCCTTATGTACGTATTCCGAACAAGTCATTTACTCCTGACATTTGACAAGAGAAGTAAGTGCTGCTATAACTATAATGCAACATTTAATGAAGGGTAGTTTAGTCACACTAACTATTTTCGTCTAGAATATAGTATTTTCTTAATGGGTATGCCCAAAGCAAATTGGTCACTTATTGTGGATGGGAGGGAGTATATCTCTTTTCTTTTATCAATTGCCGTCAAGCTATCTCTTGTTTTCATAGAACAAGGGGATTGGTAAAAAAATAAAGAAACTTAAAATCTCGTTGAGTTACACTTTGTTTGGATCATTGTTCCCCATAATTTTATCATGTATTGTATTATATTGTATTGTATTGTATCGTATTGTATGGTATCATTTTATTAATATAATGTTTGGATAGATTGTATTGTTTGTTATTGTTAAATAATATTTTGCTGTTTGATTTGATTGTATCGTACTGTACTGTAACTGATAAGTTTACTAAAATACCCTTAATTATTTAAATATTAAATTTATCAAAAATTATGAATAAAAATAATTTAAAAAAGAAAACAGAAGAAGGCAAAACACCTTAAGAAAGCAGAACAAAGGAGCGAGACAAAAGAAGGCAAAACAAAGGAGCACAACTAATTAGCATTGAGTTAAATATAAATTAGGAGAAAAAATAAATAGACGGCGGCAAAACACCTTTAACTTTGGCGTAGAAGTTCTAGAAACAAACAAAGTAGGTTATAGGTTGGAGATTTGAAGTTAAAATAGAAAAAAAAGTATAAGTGTTGATTTGGTGGAAAAATGCTAATAAGCACTTTTTCTTTTACAATTACTGTGAGCACGCGATTTTTGCCCTGTACGAATTACTCCAAAAGAAATCTAAAATAAAATAATTTTTGATGGTTTGCATTTGTTCTGAATTTTTTGTGTTTATTGTTTGCATTGTATGTGCATGTCTATTTGTTTAAATCAATGAAAATACAAAATATGTTGCATTTCGTATTAGGAGTTAATTGAATTTGTTTTTACATAAAATTGGGAAAAAATCAGAAAAAAAATAAATAATGTGCTTTGCATTTTAGCATTTAATGTCTAGCTATGAGATTTTATTGGTGTTTAACATTGTGTGATAATTATTATTAGGAGATAATTAGCATTTTTTAGCCAATTTTTGATTTTTATTATTTAAGTTAGAATTTTGGCTTTGTTAATTAGAAATTAAGTAAATGAAATAAAGAGAAAAATCGGACTGGGCCGTCCAAATTTAACCAAATCCAGGACCTCAACATTTGCCTCACCCGGTCCAGTCCAGCCAATCTCAGAGACCAAACCAAACGACGTCGTTTTGTTATATTTGATCTGAACCGTTGATCTAGTTAGATCGAACGGTACAGTCCGTTTCCGGCCTAAGCGAAACGACGACGTTTCAAGTCGACTTATCCCAGCCGTTCAATCCACATCAATCCAACGGCCCTAGTCTCATCTCCCAGACCCGATCCATTCCCACGTCTGATCCGCCCCCTCATTTAATCAAACGGTGTCGTTCCTTACAAGGGAATTGATCCAGGCCATTGATCTCAACTGATTCAACATCCTGGATTAATCCCCTAATTCAATATATAAACTTAATTCCTACCCAGCCCCCCCAAGACATACCCCCCATTCGCCTCGTCCCTAACCTAGAGACAGGCTCAATACCCTCTGTCTCACTCTGCCGCTGACCGCCCGCCGGAAATCGCCTACGGCGGCGGTCGACGGCCAAACAATCCCATTTTTACACCCTGAACTCCCCTCGACCTCCCCGTCCCAACCCCCATACCAGTTTTCATCGAATCCCAACCAGTCCCTCCGAATAATCAATCGAAGGTCAGCCAGAAATCTCAACTTATCCAATAGCCACCAAACTTACACCCTTTGACCCCTGGACCTCCCTCGCCACTAGAACACCACTAGTTCCCCTCGAATCAACCTGGAATTCGTCGAATAATGATTTTGAGCCAAGAACCCTAGCCGCCGCCACAAGACCCCCGGTGGCGGCGCCAACCCTAAACCTCCCCAAACTTACACCTGTTGACCTCCTGGCCTCCTCCGTTCCTAAACCATCAATAGATCCCCTCGAATCTTTTCGAGCATTAGATCAGAGACGAACCAAAATAGGCAAATGGAGTCCTCACCAATGAGTTGGGTCTATTTGGACTCTATTCGTGTGTTGTTGCTAAAAACACACTAATAGGGTCGAAATGGACCAAAAAATTAGAGGAATTCAAATAATTCAAGTCCTAAGGTCAAGTTTGACGAGTAAGTTCTGTTCCCTCCGAATTTGTTTTTATTTTTATCTTTCTTTTTTATTAGTTTTTGTTCAGTAAATTCATCCTCTACTCCTTTCTTATTTTTTTTTAAATTCGAACATTTTGTGCTTACTCTGGTTTTTGTTTTTCCTCTTTGTTTTTACTGAGTGATACGGTTCAATCAAGTATTAGTGAATTTTATATGAAACTGTAGGTATTCTCGTAATTGTTCATTATCACTGTTAGTTCAAAGTATGTCTCCTATGATTGTATATCACATTGCATATGAATTCAGTGTTTTCATTCCATGTATTTACAGTGTTCCGTTGTAGTCTAGGTTTAATTTGGAATCGAAAATGCAGTTATTTGTTCCCATGTATGTGTGTGTATCAGTTTTTAATAGTCCAGTTCAATCAATTGTCCTGAATCAGTGTTCTTGTTTTAATGCCATTTAATCTGATTTGAGTTCTAATTTGAACTTTTTGATTGAGCTTGATAAGTTATATTGGTTATAGCTGTTGTAGATTCAGTCTAGTGTTTAATTAAGAATTAGTTTGGGATTAATTATTGTTTGAAATTAATGGATTGATTGAATTGGTCATTAGCTGAAAGGGTTATACAATTTAAAGGTTTGAATTGGTGATAACATTAGTAAATCAAAGGGGTTTAGGGTAGTGAATGCAGTATTTTCAGGGGTATTTTGAGGAATTAAATCACTTAGATAATTAGTTAAGGGCTGATGAATATTTAAAGTCTATTAGTGGACTGAATAGGGACAATTCTAAGTGGGATTTAATAAGTTAATAGATAACTAGTAGTGGAGACAACATTTCTATTTTTAAGGCCTAAAACAAGTTAGTTAATGGTCCACTAGTTGCCTAAAAATCAGGAAAAAGGAAAATTTTGAGAGGATATATAAAGAAGAGATTATGAAAATATAAGGAGAGATTTCTGAGACATTTTTTGAGATATACACACAGACACACTGAGACAAATACTGGAAAATCTGAGAGCTATAGAGCTAAAAAGGAAAACTGAAGTTTAAGAAGGGGAAAAAAACAGAGGAGAGACATCTGATAACTAAAGATAAATCAGTCTTTTAGCATTAGAGAAATAGAGAGCTAAGGCATTGAGTTGAGAGTTTTTCTTGAGAGTTTGAAACAGACTGAGTATTTGAGAGTATCAGCTGAAAACACTGTTTCATTGAATTCTTGGTTCAATTTCAAGTTTTAATAGCTGATTTTGATCTTCCTTCTCAATTTCGATTGTTTGGAACTTCTTCTAAGAGCTGTTGGTCCACTATTGGTTTAACTCAAGTTCAGCTGGGTTTATTTGAGTGTCGGCTATTATTGATGGGTCTTACAAATTATTTCACACTTTATTTGAGTGTGTTTCTGATTTGGTATTGTTTTGCTGTTTGGTTTTATGATTGTTCCCGGGCTGTCAGTTTGTGTGAGCTGCATTTGATCCTACTATCGTATTGCTGCTCGTATTACTGTTGCTGTTGATCTTACTCCTCTTCCTGTTGTAATTCAATCTTCCAGGTACACAGCTGTAACCTTGGAAATTGTAAGCTGAAATCACATAGAATGATTATATGAAGATATTGAAGCATATTAGACTAAGCTGTATTCCTAAGTCATGTAGTAATGTACTTAAGTCATGAATGTGTGTATGTTCCTGTTGGATTTTTGTAACAATTGGACTGCATTGTTAAATGTGAAGTAGTTTTTTTTTCTCTTTTGTTAAGAACAAATAGTAACCTATTTAATGATTAACCTAATATAATGGATGGATTAGTTTCAGTTGATGTCCGTCAGTTATTGTACAAGGTTGTTTAAAAAAGAAATGATTTAGAAACTTGGGAAAGCTTTGAAGGTTTGGTTATCATTTTTACTCCATGTATAAACAACATTTGGCCTAGCTATTTCGAATAGATGTGAGACCCCATAGGGTGAAGGCCTCGAATTCAAATAACTAATCAGTTGAGTTTATCTACTAATTAGGTAGAAGGTATAACCGAAGTTTTTATAGTTGCAGCCATATATAAGTTTGTTAAGTTTGAATAAGCATCTTGAACTAAGTAAAAAATGGGAAAGTAATTTGGCCATGTAGAGTTAACCTTATAGTTTTGATAAAAATCCTAAAATATGGGCTTCATTTGGTAATTTTATTCATTGTAAATTGGTTAACGCCCTTGTACCAATATTGAGTAATTTTAAAAAGTATTTAGAAAGTTAAATCTCGGATTTGTTTGGTTAATGGATTAGCCTATTTACAAGTTTTTCGGACCTTAGCATTCCATTGAATGGCCCAGGTCCAGTCAGATTCATGTGTTCATATGGACCTGGGCTTGGCCTATGACTAACTATCCTTTTTTTTTGTACAATTTTGAGTATAATTTTCCGTTTACGTTTAATAACTAATAAGTCGAATCCTTTTCAAGCATGTTAATTAATTATGCTTCCTTTTAGAGACAAACAATGTAAAATATCATAGTTTGCTTTAGGATGGACCTTTAAATAAAATAAGTGAGACGAGCCTCGCCAAATAAAACACACAAACTGCGGGGCCCTCAACAATTGGTTACAATAATCATTTAGAATTTCGGATGGGCCGTTTAGTGAATTTCACGGCCCTCCCCAAAGATAATAACGCGTTAGTCATTTTAGGCGCACTTTTAATAATTTACTATCTTAAACTTGGGTGCACATTTATGTGACCAAAATCCAAATCTCAACGGAGTCGAAATATGTCAATAACCACGGGTACATTGATGTGACGTGGTTCGAGATATATTTTCAAGACGTTGCAATTCTCACTAAAAATAATAATAAAGCGGTAAATAATCTTTAAAATTGCACTATAGGATAACATGTTTTAAAAATCAGATATTAAGCCGTTTATAATAGTTTAAGCGACCGTGCTAGAACCACGGGATTCGGGGGTGCCTAACACCTTCCCTCGGGTCAACAGAATTCCTTACTTAGAATTTCTGGTTCGCAGATTTCATTTGGAAAGTCGAAAATTTCCTCGGTTTGGAATTCAAGATTAAACTGGTGACTTGGGACGCCAAAAGCCAAACCTTTTCCAAGTGGCGACTCTGAAATAAATCAATAATCCCATTTCGAATAATGTCACTTTAAATGAAAAAACTCCCTCACACATTTGTCCTTCGGGGTAGGTGTGTAAAAAGGAGATGTGACAATTACTGAAATGCCTTTAAAAGCTACTATTTACATAGCATATTAATTTTAAAGTATTTTGACATAACTATCACGAATAACGAAAATAGAATGGAGAAATAATTAAAATCGATGTTTTATGAAGACTATTTTGAAGTTTACAAAAGATATTTGGCTTAAAATCGTAAAATATTTGGCCAAATCAAAAGTATTTGCAAACTGTAAAATCATAAGTTAGATGTGACTAACTTATGATTTTTGACTGATTTTCTTTTAAAATCATAAAATCAAAAGGTTTTTACCATGATATTACTTCCCCCTATTCGACGATTCACTCTTCCTGGATTTGCTTGACTCATCCGAAAAAAGAGAAAACGTGCTAAGACCGCTAATGCAGCTAGGGGAGTTTAATGACTCATTTCCAAGGCTAGAAGCCTAGACTAGAAAGGAGATTGCTTTGGTCTTCAGTCAGTTCTACTATATGTAGTTGCCCAGGAATCCAATGCACTAACTCCTGGAAGCTTCATTCATGCCCACCTACCGATCGAGGAAGACGCTACCGATCCCTTAATCGAGGGACTACACGCTTTCAATCCCTTACAACTGCCTTCCAAGCCCTTCCACGACCCGAACTACCAATCACCCCACTATCCGCTAGTTCGGTTCGACTCGAAAGATAATATCATGGATGAAATGGGTTAAATTTAAATACTATATTATTTCACGTTCGATAGTTACCCCACTTGATGAATATACGACTAATGACTTTTGTATATACATTAATTACTTAATCATAATTAGGTGATATATATTCTTGCTTTAATTTTTAACTGTTAATATTTGTTCTCCTCGTTATAAAGCGAATTTATGCATGGGAAAAACTACAAAATAAAGAATTCATCTAAAGAAGATAAAGGCCTGAAGTTGATTCGTTGAGCAAGAGGAAAGAAGTATCGATAAGGACTTCGTACCCTATGCTAGTTCTTTTCCTCTCTTCCCTACGTATGTCTTTAGTAGGTTCTTCACCTAGATTGTGAAATTTAAAAATAAATACTTGTAACAATCATGTCCGCTAACAACCCTTAATTTGTATAAATAGTAGCATATATCACTCATTTCCCCCACAAACCATAATTTCTTGTCTATCAAACTGCAAAACTTAATTTATAGCCATTTTTGTATTGCTTTCTTGCCAGATCCCCCCCCCCCCCCCCCACATATAAAGACTTGGTGAGTCTTTGTTGAAATCATTCGCTTCTTGCATAATATCTCTCTCCTTTTGTTCTTTATTTACCATGCATTTTTTTTTTTATCATTTCATTCACTTTGCATGAAAACATTATTGAGACATTTAGAGCCTTTTTCATGACATCCTATTACAAATGGTCTGAATGAAAGGTGTGGTGCATGGAGTTAGTACGATCCTTATAAAATTTTTTTTTATTTTTTTTACACAAGAGATTGTGGAAAAGAAAGGGGAAACGGAACAATGGCAGTACCGGCAAAGTAAACATGTTCAAAATTTAATACATATGTATGAAAAATAATACTCAATCTACATATACATAATACAATTTTTATTGTTCAACTGATCATTCTTCGCGGTCTGCAACTCCGCCACTGAATAATGAGATTTTAAATCATACCAATATTGTGTGAGGTTCTCACCGATACCACAAGATTTTAAATTTTGGTGGTGTAAGATATTGTCTACACATATTCTTAGTTCGAACTATCACCTATATTGTGTGTGAGATTTTTTCTGATACTACTAGACTGTAAGTTTTAATGGTGTAAGATATTGTCTTGACATATTCTTAATTATATGTTTTTTTCTCAGTAAGCTAGAAGGTTAGAAGAAGAATGTGGAAATTGAAGATTGCACATGGGCAAGATGGGCCATATTTGTACAGCACAAACAACTACGTTGGACGTCAAATATGGGCTTTTGACCCAAATGCTGGAAGCCCAGAAGAACGAGCCGAGATCGAAGAGGCCCGTCAACAATTTTGGAACAATCGCTATAAAATCAAGCCTAGTGGTGATCTTCTTTGGCAAATGCAGGTAAATAAACTTCGGGAAAATGATACTATACCGTTGCCCTCAAAATAATAGCCGAAAAACATATACTTTGCATTATCCGTACCATATATTTATATCAATTCTTACGAAAAAGTACCAAAACAATATTATTTACCAATAACTAGCCAAATAAGTCATGCTAAAAAAATAACCAAAAACATTATCAATGAAACACAACCTTTAAAAAACATAGGCAAAAAGAGTTTTTTCAATACATATATATATATATATACCGTTGCCCTCAAAATAATAGCCGAAAAATATATACTTTGCATTATCCGTACCATATATTTATATCAATTCTTACGGAAAAGTACCAAAACAATATTATTTACCAATAACTAGCCAAATAAGTCATGCTAAAAAAATAACCAAAAACATTATCAATGAAACACAACCTTTAAAAAACATAGGCAAAAAGAGTTTTTTCAATACATATATATATATATATACCGTTGCCCTCAAAATAATAGCCGAAAAATATATACTTTGCATTATCCGTACCATATATTTATATCAATTCTTACGGAAAAGTACCAAAACAATATTATTTACCAATAACTAGCCAAATAAGTCATGCTAAAAAAATAACCAAAAACATTATCAATGAAACACAACCTTTAAAAAACATAGGCAAAAAGAGTTTTTTCAATACATATATATATATATATACCGTTGCCCTCAAAATAATAGCCGAAAAATATATACTTTGCATTATCCGTACCATATATTTATATCAATTCTTACGGAAAAGTACCAAAACAATATTATTTACCAATAACTAGCCAAATAAGTCATGCTAAAAAAATAACCAAAAACATTATCAATGAAACACAACCTTTAAAAAACATAGGCAAAAAGAGTTTTTTCAATACATATATATATATATATACCGTTGCCCTCAAAATAATAGCCGAAAAATATATACTTTGCATTATCCGTACCATATATTTATATCAATTCTTACGGAAAAGTACCAAAACAATATTATTTACCAATAACTAGCCAAATAAGTCATGCTAAAAAAATAACCAAAAACATTATCAATGAAACACAACCTTTAAAAAACATAGGCAAAAAGAGTTTTTTCAATATATATATATATATATATATATATATATATGAGGCAAGATACAAAATTGGAGAAAGTTTGAAGGTGAACTATACTAGTTTGGAGTTAAAATTCATTACCGATGATATACAATATTAAAATATTTAGGCTAAAAAGTATATTTTTTTAAATGAGTATGATTGAAATTCGTTAAAAATATATACATGAGACAATAGACAAATTTTGAGCAAGATTAGAGGTGATTTGTATTGATTTTTGTATCAAATTTTGTAGTTACAATCGAGTTTATACAATTCTTCTACGACGCATGTAACATGCATGTATCTTACATATGGGTAAATGGCTATACATATGAAACATATGTAATACACAAATGATATACAGTGTATTACACATATTATCTTTTTTCATATCTTTTATTACGAATTTTCAATTCAAACCATCTCAGAACTCCACCAAATCATCCCAAAATTAAGATTCTAACTCCTTAAGATGTATCATATCTATTCCACCAACACCAACTCAAAAGAAAGCAAAATTTAGCAAAATTTTAATATTTTTTTGCTACAAATAGCTAATTGGTTAATATTGATAATATTTGGCTAATATTAGTAATATACCACCGGAGGTGGGATTAACGTTTCATTTTATGTGTTTTCGAGTGGCTAGTTTGAGAAAGTACGAGAAGAAATTACTCTTTAAAGATACGTAAATTTTTTGGTAAACCATTCACAATATGTGTGCAGTTTCTTCGAGGGAAGAATTTCAAACAAAAATTTCCAATAGTAAAAATAGAAGAAGGAGAAGAAATTACAGATGAAGTCGCCACAGCTGCGTTGCGTAGAGCTGTTCATTTGTTTTCAGCATTACAGGCGAGTGATGGTCATTGGCCTGCTGAAATGGCCGGTGCTTTGTTCTTTCTTCCACCTCTTGTAAGTTTTTCATTTGTAATTTTACTTTTCTTTTCTTTCAAAAATTGACGCATGGATATGTTAAAGCTAATTATTTGCTCATTTTCTTAGGACCCAAAATTCAGGTTATGTGTATGTACATCACTGGCCATCTTAATACGGTTTTCCCAGCCGAGCATCGTAAGGAAATTCTTTGGTATATATATTGTCACCAGGTGCTTGACTTAATGTTTCAATGAGTATATCATACTACCCAAGTTTGCTTTGCAAATTCCCAAATAGTTTAAGTGAATATTTAACTTATATACACTGATAATATAAACTTTTTTACCCTTTAGAAGTTAAAATCATTTTTGAATTACTGACTTCAGAATGAAGATGGTGGATGGGGTTTGCACGTAGAAGGTCACAGTACAATGTTCTGTACAACATTGAATTATATTTGTATGAGGATCCTCGGGGAAGGACCGGATGGTGGCGAAAACAATGCTTGTGCTAGAGCAAGGAAATGGATTCTTGATCATGGTAGCGTCACTGCAATTCCTTCCTGGGGTAAAACATGGCTCTCGGTATGATTATCCTAAGAACTCTTTTAGAGTTTTATAAATTAGGATTTAGCTTATATACACTTACCTTGTACATACTTTTTTAATACTATTAGTGTATTTTAACCTGTTGTAATATGCCTTATTTTCTAAGTTAAAAATTCCTACTTATCGTAGAGTGTTACATGTCGTTATATTTATTATATTAGTATTTAACTTATATACATGACTGTTTGCAAAATTTTACATTATTAGTGCATTTTAAATTGTTGTAGCAAGTAACCTACCTTCATTTCTGTGTTACTTATCCCACACAGTTAACTGTAGTTATCATTTATGTGACCTGATAGTGTAAAGGTCTTTTGCACAATTAGTATAGAAGTTAAACTCAGTAAATTGTGTTATTCTCCATTGTAAAGTAAACATTCAGGTGTCATGTGTATATGCCTTCTTTTTACTGAGAAATATTCCCTTATTTCATTCAGATTCTTGGAGTTTTTGAGTGGTTAGGGACCAATCCAATGCCCCCCGAGTTTTGAATTCTTCCATCTTTTCTTCCCATACATCCAGGTTGGTCAATTTTTTTATTTGGACATCCTAAATATTTAGTACACGCTGTAGATATTAATTTTCAGGATTTGCTATGCAGCATTTTGATCTACCTCGTATTTTGACTCTCAATTTAAATGCAGCGAAGATGTGGTGTTACTGTCGAATGGTCTACATGCCAATGTCTTATCTCTATGGGAAGAGATTTGTTGGTCCAATCACACCTCTCATTTTGCAACTGAGGGAAGAGTTATATGATCAACCATACAATGAAATTAATTGGAGAAAAGTACGCCATTCATGTGCAAAGGTATAACACTGCATCAGTTTTGAAGTTAATATGTACATCAACATCCCTTTAAAATGCTCAAATACAAAGTTGTTGCTACAGGAGGATCTCTATTACCCTCATCCATTGGTTCAAGATTTGATGTGGGACAGTCTCTACATATGTACCAAGCCTCTATTGACTTGTTGGCCTTTCAACAAGCCGAGAAATAAAGCTCTTGAAGTTACCATGAAACACATACACTATGAAGACGAGAATAGCCGATACATCACCATTGGATGTGTCGAAAAAGTATGGCAACTGATTCTTTTTGAAAAGATTACAAAATTACCTGCATTTTGTTAATGACTTCAATTGTTAGACATTGATGTAACACTTGGATGGTGTAGGTATTATGCATGCTTGCTTGTTGGGTTGAGGATCCCGACGGCGATTGTTTCAAAAAATATTTTGCGAGGATCCCAGATTATTTATGGGTAGCTGAAGATAGAATGAAAATGCAGGTTGGTAGATCTGAATTGTACTATTTCACTAACCACAATGAGTTAATAGAGGATTTCTTTTACACTTAACACGTGTTCTTGAAATAAAAACTCTAGCCCCCTTTTCCTATTTTGATGTGATGCAAACAATTGTTACTGAAATTGGCGAGTATTTGTCATCGGATTGCAGGGTCTTGGTAGTCAACTATGGGATACTACCTTTGCTATGCAAGCACTATTGGCCAGTGAGATGAATAATGAGATACCACATACTCTTAGAAAAGGACATGACTTTATAAAGAAATCTCAGGTTTGGATGAGATACCACTAAGGGCCTGAGCTGCTGGGCTTTATGACAGGCCCAATTTTCTCGTTTCTTTCTTAACCTCAACGTTGGTATGTTTTTAGCCGGCTCGCCCATTCAGTTCAATTCCCTTTTAGTAGCTAAGGTCTATTATGAATAAGGTCAATTGGTAAATTTGGGCTTTCGAGTTAGGTAACGGGTTCAAATTAAGAGGTTTTCCCTTTTGTTTGAATCCGGACATGAACTTGAGACCCGAATCTTATAACATTAATTAACTAGGCCCCTTTTAGAGACAAAATAAATAGACAATTATAGTTTGCTCTAGGATGGCCTTTAAATAAAAGATGAGACGAGCCTCGTCAAACAAAATGCATAACTTGCGGGGCCCTCATTAAATGCTTATATTAAAATACTTAGAATTCGGGGCGTGCCGTTTAGCGAATTTCACGGCCCTCCGCAAAGATGATAACCCGTTAGTCACTTTAGGCGTGCTTTTAATAATTTTACCTTCTTAAATATGGGTTTGCATTTCATGCGACCCAAATTCAAATCCCAAAACATTGAATAAAAATGTGTCGAGGATCCGGGTGCATTTCATGTGATGTGATCCAAAAACACGTTCTTAAACGACGTTCACTTTCTTAAAAATTGACTAAGAGCGGTAAATAATTCTAAAATTGCACTATAGGTTTTAACATGTATAAAAATCAAATTTTAGCCAAATATAGTAGTTGAGCGACCGTGCTAGAACCACGAAACTCTGGAGTGCCTAACCCCTTATCCCGGGTTAACAGAATTGCTTACCCGGATTTCTGGTTCGTGACTATAATACAGAGTCAAACCCTTTCCTCGATTCGGGATTCAAACTGGTGACTTGGGACACCATAAATCTCCCAAGTGGAGACTCTGAATCTCTTAATAAATGAATCCCGTTTCGATTGTCCTTTAATTGGAAAAACTCCTTTTATTATACCCTTCACGGGGTGTAGTAGAGTAAAAAGGAGGTGTGACAAGATTAAACTCAAATCATTTGTAAGCTTGTGAAATCACAGATCATCTAGTACTGTAAATCTTCTGAAATTCTCGCATTCATCCCCGCAACAGCTAAGCCCGCTCTTTTAGGCGACCAGAAATTTCAAATTTTAATACGTACTTTTCAATTACACATGAGATCTTATAACATACATATAGGAATCACACCACTTCAGAACACTCCACAGGAGATAACCCACCTGTTTTGCCTCAATATAACATTTCTATATACCTTCCACCGTCATACACATTACACAGCCACTTAGTCTTCCTGAGTCTGAACTCGTACCGCAACATAAAATTTACTTCACTCTCGACTGGAAACATGAAAAGATTCTTCACGCGCCCATAACTCGGGGCTATACCTCGAATCACAATGGAATTCAAACACCTAATAGTTCTTCTATCATCCAGTAGACCTTCCTCATCACTTCCAAGTCACATAGATACATCTCGCAGCACTAACATACTCACCACGTAGCTAACCAGCCGTCACTCCCACTAATAGGGGCAATACCGAACATATAAGTTCGAAACAATTGCTCACACAATCAGCACCTCGGTGCTCAAGCCATAGGCAAAGATCGGGCCTAAAGTCCTCCAGACTGGCTCAATATAAACTCACGGAGATTACATCTCACCCTTCGATCGGGGAATCGCAAGCCATTAAGGCACATATGATACTGAGCGCTTATGCGCGCATACACACGCATGGAAGGAATTTCAAGAGTTACTTTTCAAGCTGAATCAAGGATGCACGATGAGATTATAAGACGGTGAGGTTTTCCTAAAGGTTCTGCAGCCTCTCGAGGATAAATACAGACGTCTCTATACCGATCCGTGAGACTCTACTAAACCTGCTTATGACTCGTGAGACCTAGTAAACTAGGCTCTGATACCAACTTGTCACAACCCAAACCCCGCACTGGTCGTGATGGCGCCTCTCATGAAGACAAGGCCAGCCAACTAACCCAACTCGTCTCTTTCATAAAATAGTTAAGCATAGATGAACAACAAAAATATGACTTAATGATATTAATTAACGAAATTACAACCCAATACAACCTAATCGGGGTGTCATAAGTCACAAGCATCTATAAGAATGTAATTCCACTTTACAAGTCTAGAAATACACTGAACATGAATAATGAATAACATAGAAAGACAGTGGTTGTGCGAAGGCTGGCAGTCACCTCGCTAAACCTCCACAACTCTGCCTCCACGCAGCCAATACCCGCTATCGGGTGAATAAATACCTGCAACTGCACGCGAGGTGCAAGGAGTAAAGTGAGTACTCCAACTCTGTGAGTAATAAAGGTAAATAACAGCTGAGCAGTATGAAATCACGGAAAGCAACCAACATGCTGTATAGAAGCCAGGTACAATTCTCTAAGAAAACAGTGAAAACGATAAAATCTTTAGAAATATCTTGGCTCAGTTCAAATCTCTTTTGAAAATGATCCTTTCAACAGTTACGAAATGATTTCAAAACAGTTAGTGCTGATAAACATAGAAAAATCCGCCCCTCTGGCACAAATACCACAGTATAACAGGTAAGAAGGCAAATAAATATACAAGATGCGCACATAAAAGTTTGCCCCTCGAGAAATATCTCAAAACAGTACCAGCCCCTCGGGCTCACTCTCAGAAACACTCTCTGCCCCTCGGGCTCTCTCTCTTAGGTCACTCTCAGAACAGTATCATATAATAACCGCTGCGGCGTGCGACCCAATCCACATATCGCTGTGGCGTGCAGCCCGATCCATGTCTCGCTGTGGCATGCAGCCTGATCCATATCTCGCTGCGGCGTACAGCCCGATCCATATGGGTACCCGCGCTCACTGTGGGGGTGCAGACTCGGGAGGGCCCCCTTAGGCCCAAACGCAATATCAAGCCATCTCGTGGCATCAAATCTAGGCCCTTGTCCTCAAATCAGTATCAGTATAACACTGCTGTGGCATGCAANCATTGTATATATAAATAAATATATATATATATATATATATATATATATATATATATATATATATATATATATATATATATATATATATATATCAGCTCGATCCAAAAGTATCCTTACAATGCAGACCCTCGGCCTAACTCAGTCAACAGAATCACATAAGCCACTCGGGCAATAATAAACATGATGCTCAACCCAAAATATTATTGGAAATATCATTTTAAGTGTTAAAGTAAGTAAACCTCGCTGAGTTTTGAAAACAGTGTAAAAATACATGACTGAGTTCAAGTATAAAATCAAACAGTGAGGAAATATCAACAACCATCCCCGAAGGGGGTTCAACTAGCTGGCACGAAGCCCAAATATGGCAATCAACCCAAATCATGATGATAACAAATAAGTTTAAGTCAATTACATAGTAAAATCATCAATCGGGACGGACCAAGTCACAATCCCCAACGGTGCGCTGCCCCACCCTCGCTATCCGGCGTGCAAGTCACCTCAATATAGCACTACGATGTGCAATCCGGGGTTTCAAACCCTGAGGATATCATTTACAATCATTACTCACCTCGAACCGGTAAAATCTCTAGCTCGCGATGCCTTTGCCCCTCAATTCGGCCTCCACGCGCGTCAAATCTATCCAAAATCAGAGCGAATACATCACAATATGATAAGGGAACAAAGCCCGAATGAAAACAAATAATAACGGGCACAAATCCCGAAATTACCAAAACCCGAGCCCCGAGCCAACTTCTCGAAAATTAGAAAATTTAACATCATCGGATTCCTTATCTTGTCACAAGTCCATACATATCAAGAACTACCAAATGACCCTTCAAATCCCTCTTTAAAATATCAAATTCCAAGCCCTAGCTTTTCCCATTTTTTGTGATGAATTTCCATAATTTCTATGTTAATTCTACCATTAAATCATGAATTTAGGTGAAGGAACTAGCCTCCAATCACACATAGTCGAAATCCCCTTCAATTTCCATCCAAAAGCTCTCAAGGTCGATTAAAATGGTGGAAATAACCCTTAGCTTGCGGAACAAAATGAGCTTTTAAAATCCTTCTCTGAACAGTCCTTTTCGTATCAGCGGTTGCTTTACCGCATTTGCGACTACCGCTTATGTGGTTCTTCCTCCGCTTCTGCGAGTCTTTATTAGGCCAAGGACCGCTTTTGCGGTAAAATATCGCTCCTATGGACATCGCTTATGCTGTCAACCACCCGCTTCTGCGGAACCTCCCTTACACACATAGATAGCTTCTGCGGTCAATAACCGCACCTGCGGAAACCTTCCGTTTTTTGCGAAAATTCTCCAACTGTCCAACACTCGCATCTGCGCCCCAAACCTTCGCATCTGCGGAACCGCATCTGCGGCCCCTTTTCCACAGATGCGGAAATTCCAGGTATCATCAAACACCAGCAATGCACAAGTTCAAATTCCATCCCGATGGCCATCCGAAATCACCCCGAGGTCCCCGGGACCTTAACCAAAAGTGCCAAACCTTCCTAAAACATCATTCGAACTTGCTCCAATCATCAAGATACCACAAACAACACCAAAACCATCAAATTACATCGGCTTACAGCCTAAGTTCTTCTAAAACTTCCGAATTATGCATTTGATCAAACACCCGACCAAAACACCTCCGAATGACCTGAAATTTTGCACACACATCCCAAATCACCTAACAAAACTACAAAAACTCTCGGAATTCCATTCCGACCCTCGGATAAAAATCTCACCCCTCAACCGGAATTCGCCAAAATACTAACTTCGCCAATTCAAGCCTAATTCTACACCGGACCTCCAAAATTACTTCCGATCATGCTCCTAAGTCACAAATTATCCCCCGAAGCTAACAAAATCATAAAAACTCCGATCCGAGCTCATATACAAATAAGTCAACTCTTGGTCAAACATTTCAAATTCAAGGCTCTCTACTGAAACTGTTCTTTCAAATTTATTCCAAATTTTCTTGAAACCAAAATCAACGATCTACATTAGGGCAAGTCATGCCCGAGAACTGGCGATCAGAGTGCAAAAGTTCAAAATGACCGGTCGGGTCGTTACACACATGCTCGTTACCTAGCATGTACGTCACCTCAATACAAATCACATAACACATAATTTAGGGTTTCGTACCCTCAGAACCAAGTTTTGAAGTGTTACTTACCTCAAATTGTACAAAAATCTACTCCAACAAGCCCTTGCCTCATGAAACTGCCTCCACATGCCTCGAATCTAGCCATGTCACGACCCAAATTCCATTATAAGTCATGATGGTGCCCAACACCGTTGTTAGGCAAACCAACCCTAATCAACTAGTTAGTTCTCATTTATTTTACTAAATAATCCCAACATTTACTTAATTTTAAATTTAAAACAGTCGATAATTAACAAATTCATAATAGTAGAAATACAACCCAAAAGTAATAGTCTACAAATGTGTGTACCACGAACTAGTGTCACAAGTACTAGGGCAACTAGTAGAATGTACGAAAATACAACTAATCCTACTGCCTGAAATAGAATAGATAGTAAATGACAAAAGGAGAGACTCCGACATGCTGCTGAATGTCTCAGAAGGGGGAGCTCACCGTGAGACCTCGATCAGGTATTAGGAACGTGCGCCGGATGTGCAACTAAATGCACATACCTCAGATCCTATGCAGTTAAGTATAGAAGCATAGTATGAGTACATAAACAACATGTACCCAGAAAGTATCCAGTCTAACCTCGAAGAAGTAGTGATGAGGGGTCGACTTGCCACCTACTAGGGTCAGTAATAATACAATTTAAGTTTTATGCTAAGCATGAATATAATGACAGTCCAAGGACGAGGAGAAATAAGAAATTCTTTCTTAACAACATATCAATTTCAGTCACATCATGTGATAAGTTACATTTCAAGCATTTAAGCAGTGTAATCCACGAAAAGTTTCACATAAATAATATGCCCACATTGTGCCGAGGTCATGCAGCCCAGTCTGATATAATTATAAACTGTATACTGCCAGAGGGTTGAATGGCGCGAACCATAGATGCATCTATTTACTACTAAGGTGATCGGCTCGATCCACAAATAGCAGTTTATTATCAAGTAAGCACACATTGCCTATTTATAGTCACATAATTCATACAAAGTCTCAAGTAAGTAAGTATAGCCGTCTATATTTATTTACCAATTTCTAGCATGACCTAAGTGATCTTAGTAACAAGTGAGGACACAAGCATTTGCAAGTATAGCATGATACAGGTCCTAAACTACCCGGATAAATAGCATAATAGTAGCTACATATAGACTCTCGTCACCACGTACGTATGTAGCCGCCACATATAGTCACATACATTTATTTAATTCACCTATAGGGTTAATTCCCTCTTACAAGTTTAGAAAGGAGACTTACCTCATCCCAAAGCTTACTTCAAATATCAAGAATACGCTCAAACCATCAAATTAGTGCCGAACGATCCAAAACTATTCAAATGGGGTAAGAACTAGTCAATATATGCTCAAGAGTTCATATTCTAACTTTTATCTAATTTCCCAACCCTAAATGCAAGGTTCCTAAAATTCATCCCCAAGCCTACGTGCCCGAATTTCAATTTTTTTTTGAAGAAAGTCGTTACCCATATTCCAAGGATCAAAAACATATGATTTGTACTACATTCATAATAAATTTTGTGGTTAAATCTCATTTTGTCAAAACATTAGGTTTTACTCTAAGCCCATAATTTTCACCAATTTACATGTTATAATCTGCCCATAAACTATGTATTATACTCTCATTGAGTAGAAATAACTTGCCTCCCAAAGCTAGGTTGAAATCTCCTCCTTTAAAGCTCCCAAATCGCCTAAGAATGGAGTAAAATATGCCAAAAATAACAAACTCGCGTTATTTAAGAAAGGCCACTGCCTTTAGTAGTTTCCGCATCTGCAGTCCTGTGCCGCACCTGCGCCAACCGCATAAATGGAAAAGATGATGCTTCTGCAGTTCTGGCCTGGGTATGCTGGGCCACTTCTGCGGATGGCAAACCACTTCTGTAGTTAGGGGGCCGCTTCTGCAATTTCTGGGCTGGCCACCCATGGCCGCATCTGCGATGGCTTAGCTGCTCATGCGGTCTTGCACCTGCGGCTGGCCAACCGCATGTAAAGACCCGACCGGTCATTTTTTGAATTTACGCCCCGATCCCCCATTAACTGCTTCCCCTAAGTTCATTTCTACTATTTTGGTTTGCCGGGACGTTCGATGTTAGGATTTGGAGTGTTTTGGGACACTTAGTCCCTAAATGAGAGCTTAAGAGTTAAAAAATGGTCTGCAATTAGAACAATGTGAAGACAGCCTCAGAATGGAAATCCAATGGTTCCTTTAGCTCCGTTAGGTGATTTCGGGGTTGGGAGCGTGTTCAGAATGTATTTTGGAAGTCCGTAGCTCATTTAGGCTTGAAATGCCGAAGTTTGTATTTTTGAAGCTTCCGGTCCGATAGTGAGTTTTTGATCTGAGGGTCGAAATGGAATTTCGGAAGTTGAAATAGCTCCGTCATGTCATTTGGGATGTGTGTGCAAAATTTCAGATCATTCGGATGTGTTTTGGTTAGGTTTTTGATCAAAAGCGTATTTGGAAGAAATTTGAAGTTCTTAGTCTTGAATCATTGATTAAATCGGGTTTCCGGTGTTGTTTTATGTATTTTAAGTATTGGTACAAGTTCAAATAAGGTATTAGGTGGTATTTGTGCTTTTGTTTGAGGTTCTGGGGGCCTCGGGATGATTTCGGGTGGTTGACAGAAAGATTTGAAGTTGAATGGGCTGTTGAAGTTCTGGTACATGTCATAACCGCACCTGCGGTTTGGTTTCCGCAGGTGCGGAGCTGCAGAAGCAGCCGCCCCATCGCATATGCAAAATTTGAACTCCTCAGCTTTTTCCGCAGGTGCGGAAGATCTACCACAGATGCGGTTACGCACCTGCGAGGTCCCTACCGTAGATGCGGAACCTTGGGTCTTTATTGAAATCGCAGAAGCGGGGTATTTTCCGCAGAAGTGGAATCTGCAGGTGCGGTATAATACTGCAGAAGCGGAGCCTGGTAACTTAAGGTAAAGTCGTAGAAGTGGCTCACTTTCCGCAGAAGCGGTGCCTTGTCCGCAGAAGCGGAAACACCTGTTCAGAAAAGGGAATTTCGAGGGTTGAGTTTCAAAAGTTGGAAAAATCAATTGAGAGCTCGAGAGAGGGCGATTTTGAGTGGGTTTTTAAAGAGAAGAAGATCATTGGGTAACGTTTCCTTAATCCCTTTTAGTTGTATTCCACCAATATATAGCTTAATACATCATCTAATTTCGAATTTGGAATCAAAATGGGGGAAAACTTCTTAGACCAAACTATTGGGTTTTGAGTGAGCATTTGACCTCTGATTTGGGAGATTTTTATATGGTTAGACTCGTGAGAGTACGAGGGTTATGAAAGTGTGAAATTCATTTGATTCTGAGGCATTGTCCTGAGGGGCATTTTGGTTATTTTTTTTACCTATTTTCGCGCCTAGCTTTAAATTTAATAGTGGAATCAGTTGTTTGCAATATTATTTACGATATGTAATTGAATTGAATATATTTGGGCCATTTGGAGTCGGATACTCGTGGCAAAGGCATGGTTCCTAGTTGATTATTGAGCCGGTTTGAGGTAAGTGGCTTGTCTAACCTTGTGTGAGGGACCTTTCCCCTTAGGACGTGACCTTTGAATATTTGAATGTCTCGTACGTGAGGTGACGAGCACATACTTGAGCTAATTGTTGTAAACCCATTTCTACTTGAAGTATTTAAATTGAGATTTCCTGTTTACTTGTTCATTTTAGACTGTAAGTTTAAACCTGTGCTAGCTTAGATAAAGATGTTTAGCTGACTTACTTGCTAAATTGTTTAACTGTATTATTTTCACTCTGTGAAGCATGTTAGGCTAGAAATTACTATTTCTTGTATTGATTTTAGCATTTGCTCTGAGATTATGAGTTGTTGTAGTTGTGTGTTTAATTTGGGACTACGGGACGGCTTCCCGGGAGATCCCCTGTACTTGATATATTCTGGGTTGAGGGTGCGGGATACCAAGAGATCCCTGGCACATGTATTTCTATATATTGGTATACCAAGAGATCCCCGACTTATTTATTGAGGATACCAAGAGATTCTCAAGATACCAAGAGATCCCCAGGGTATAAGATGAGGATACCAAGAGATCCTCGGTATACCAAGAGATCCCCAGTGTATATGATGAGGATACCAAGAGATCCTCGGGATACCAAGAGATCCCTGGTGCATATAATGAGGATACAAAGAGATCCCTAGCTATTATTCCTTGTTGAGAGCAGTATTCCTTGTATTGTTACCTTGCTTTCTATTATTGTTCTTCCTTATTTATCTGGTTTAGATTCTTGATGTAGACTTTATTTAAACTGTTTCCGTTATCTTATTGTTTATTATGTTTTATCTCAGTAGGGCCCTGACCTTTCCTCGTCACTACCCAACCGAGGTTAGGCTTGGCACTTACTGAGTACCGCCTGTCACACCTCCTTTTTACCTACACCCCCGGAAGGGGTATAATAAAGGGAGTTTTTCCAATTAAAGGACAATCGAAATGGGATTCATTTTATTAAGAGATTCAGAGTCGCCACTTGGGAGATTTATGGTGTCCCAAGTCACCGGTTTGAATCCCGAATTGAGGAGAAAGTTTGACTCTGTTTAACAATCCGCAAACCAGAAATCTGAGTAAGGAAGTCTGTTAACCCGAGAGAAGGTGTTAGGCATTCCTGGGTTTCGTGATTCTAGCACGGTCGCTCAACTGTCATATTCGGCTTAAATTACCTGATTTTAAACAATTACGAACCTATGTGCAAATTTTTCTTTTAACTGCTTTTATTATTATTTTTTTAAAGGGAATTGCAACGTCGTTAAAACACATCTCGAAACACGTCATATAAATGCACTCGTAATTTTTGACATATTTTAACTTTGTTGGGACTTGGATTTGGGTCACATAAATGTACACCCGAGTTTAGGAAAGTAATATTATTAATCACGCTTCTAAAGCAACTACGCATTTTGTACTTTGCGATGGCCATGGAATTTGCTAAATGGCGCGCCTTGAGTTCTAAGTATTTTAAGATAGGTAATTAAACGAGGGCTAAACATTTGCAATTTTTGTTGGTCTTGGCACGCCTCTATTTCATTTTTAGAAATATTAGACTAAGCTTGTAGGGCCATGGAATATCACTATCTAAGACGATCCTCCTAAAGTTATCCTAAATGGTCTAATTATTACGTAAATCTTAGAGCTGTAAATATTAGTTACTTAAGAGCCTGGTGTAAAGAAAAATAAAAGGAAAAGAAAAGAGGGTCCGATTTAGAAAATGAGCCTGTATTTTTCTTTGAGGAGGCTGTCTAGCGTTTGGGCTCAAAGCCGTGGACCCATCATCGGGTCTTTTCAGGCCCAAAGTTCTTTTAACCCCCCAAGATATCCTTCAATGGGTTGGAGATCTTTGGGCTTGTTTGCTATGCATTCAGGCCTAATCTTTATGGTCCAAAAATTTTAAATCACTAAACAAAACAAATTTATGCTAATGTATCAGTCCTTACCTTCAATATGCAGTTAATGGGCGAATTACAGTAATTAAATATCCAAAACTAAAGGAGATGCAACTTCTGAAACTCTGATTACATGATACCCAGGCTAAGGTTATTGACACTTAACAATGAAGTATAAAATCACTTCAACTATCTATTAGACATGGAATTACTGGTATGAGCATAAATATTATTCCTAAGACCCTTTCAGGCTCAATCATATTTCAGATTTAATAATTTTATCTAACATGATGCCATACCTTGAATATACTAAAATTAAATCATACTAAAGTCGATTCTATTGAAGAGAATATGCATAGGTTAATAGCCCATATACACAGTTATCTCGAGTGTTCAACAAATTTACAGACCACAAATATTTAAATGAGAAAGAAAGAGCAACATGGTTTCCTAGAAAACACTACTTCTACTAAGATGAACAAACTAGGCTGAATACTTTCACATTATGCTATTGAATTCAAAATAGTTGTTATTGAAGACTGATGGTCAAAGGTCATTCATTCATTAAACTTCATGTAATTACAACTTTCCTATTTTTGTATCTCATCTTCTATGGATTCAAGGGATACCTGGAGATTGAAAACAAGGAAAGAAGAATGAGGGCCAACAGAGTAACAACAACAGTCAACAACAACAATAACACAACTCAACCTAGTAAATGACACCAATAGACCAGGAAAATGACTTAAACACTCAACAGCAAACTAAACTAGACTCAAAGATCAAAACCAATCTACTTCAAACATAGAATGCAGTTTGACAAACCCAAAAATCTAGGAAAATAAGGACCAATGTAGCAGACCATCTTGAATGACTGAATTGAAACTCAGAAATTAAATAGGAGCTTTTGAACCTCAGCTACTGACTTATCAGAACAACAACTCTCAACCTATTATCTTTTATATGTGTATTCTTTCTTAAACTCTTTGCTTTACAGGATGTTTTTTCTTTCTATCAGTGTATAACTAAATGTATGTCTGCATGTCTATCAGAATACTCGATGCTCTCCACTTCCTCCCTTAATCTTTTTTTTTTCTATTTGCTCTCTATGTTGCTCTAAGGTCTAAGCTCTATCAATGTTCTTTTCTTTTTAGTGTTTATCATAGTGTGTGTATTTAAAGACTAGAACTTATCCCTTTCCAACTCTTAAGAGCACTTAAACAATTAAGAAAATAATTCCCCCATCATATTCTCTAGTTTTTTTCACTACTAAATGTCAGTTCCACTATTAACCCTGTTTTCCCCTTATTAAATTCAACGGGTATGGGCAGCCTGTATTTAAATCCCGGCGTGCCTGACAACTAGTGTTGGCATACCACTAATCCTAAACCATTTAATTATGTTAATTATCCCTTAACATTCTCATTAATCTAAACCCCAAAACTGAACTAGTAACCATGACACACATTCGAAAAAACAGACCAGTTGGGTCAAATGACAGCTAAAACAACAATAGTTTCGAGTAACTACAACAAAGATCCAACCAACTACGAAATTCAAACTAATGAGCAAACCTATTTATCAAATTAAAAGGGAAAGGTTCCTAACATATGCTTAAAGAAGGATGAGACTGATGAAAACTGGACCAAATAAAAAGTCCGCAAGAGAAGGAAGAAACAAATGACAAAGACAAACAAAATAGTAAACAAAATCTAACAACGAAAGAATGGAGAAAGGGATACCTCAGAAATTTAGACCGGACTCGAATCTGTTCTAGAATCGAAACTTCAATTTTCAAATTTTAAGTCGAAATGGACCTTAATCGAGTGTTCTCGACTGAGAACACACGACTAAGGTCGATTACGACCTCAATTTTCAAACTTCGTATCAATCCTGGGGTTTTGTTTTTTAGGGTTCGTTCATTCGAATCTAAATTCGAAGGGTTCCAGCCTAGTTCGAAGGAAAATGATGATAGATTAGGGATGAGGGAGGTAGGGTGGACATTTGGTGTTGATTTGGTGGCCATCGGAGATAGTGCCACCAGACATGGCGGAGGGGCTGTTAGGGTTTTGATTATTCGAGGAGGTAGGCTGGGATTCAAAGGAAACTGAGAGTGGAACGGATATGGGGGGGAAGGGGGGTCGTGGTGAACACATGGTGTAAATTTGGGGTGGTTTGGGCCACCGGAACCGCCGTGAGGCAATTTTTGGTGGGCGGAGAGTGGCGGGGCAAGGTGGTGAGAGACAGGGTTGTCTCTGAGTTATTAGAGACGAGATAGGGGTGGGGGTTCTGAGGGGCATGGGGTATGGTGTTTTCTTTTATGTGCAGGGTGGAATTGAATCCAAGGCGTTGGATCAACTGAGATCAACGGCGTGGATCAGTTCACTTATGTAAAACAGGGTCATTTTGGCCGGTTGAGGGACTAGGTCGGTTAGTGGGGTGGATGGGTCAGGTTGCGAGGAATATACTGGACCGTTCGATCGAATGAAACGAACGGCTCAGATCAACAAACATTTAACGACGTCGTTTAATCGATGCTGGAGATGGACTGAACCGTTCGAGCTAATGAGATCGACAGTTGAGACTTATCAGGTCTGAAACGACGTCGTTTGGCTAAACTGGTGGTGGACCTGATTTGGACTGGTTTTGGGCCTGGACTGGGGCATTTTGGACGAGTCTGGCTTGGGCTGGGAAGTTAATTTCTGATTTGGCCCGATTTGATTTCCTCTTCATTATTTTCCTTTTTCTTTTATTTTCTAATTATTTTTCCAAAATTGATACTAATACTCCTAAATTAAACCGTAAACCCTAATCAACTCAAAATATCAATTAACTTTAAATTAGAATTATCACAAGTAATTAAATACCGAATCACACAATTAAACACTAAAAATGCAAAGTGCATTTTTTTAATGTTTTTTCATTTTATAAAATAAGTAATTTACTACTTAACTTAAAAATTATAAAATTAAGACCTGAATGCCAACACAACCTATTTTTGTATTTTTCCATTAATTTAGGCAGAACAAACATGCATAGACAAATGCAATAACGCAAAATACTATGAAAATTCACAAAATTGTACACAAAAAGAAAAATTATTTTGTTTTGAATTCTTTGAGAGTAATTCATATAGGCAAAAATCAAGTGCTCACAGCTGCCCCTCTTTGCCAGGAAACACGAAGAGTTTTCGTGCAAAGATAAAGTGAGCGGATACGAGCGATTTTTGCCCGTTTGAATATTCTGTGTGAAGCATTTTTTGAAAGATTTGACCGAACCTCTGCTTCAAAAGGTCTCCTACATATCCTTGGCTATAAAGGAATCAGGTCAATGTAGTTCGGGAAATTTTGGTAGCTGAAACTACCATGAAGCTGTGTTTACTGCTGCTGCTACTTGCTGACCCCTTATTACACCATGCTACAAGAAAAATAAAGAAGCTAAACTAGACTATAGTTTATGAATTACAAAATTCTATCTGGACCTTCAAACTTGCTCTTGTGTTTCTTGTTGTCTTGTTGTCTTGTATTCTCTTATAGCAATTCCTTTGTTGCTGCCTTGCAGCGATTTCTTGACTTGGATTGCATTCCTCCGCTCTCCAGACTGGCTCCAAAATTCAACATCATGAGAGATACACCTCTGTTCTCCAGGCAGGCTCCTGACTTCTTTACTTTAATTGTATTCCACTACTCCAGGCGGGCTCCCGACTTCAAAACTTTTAAAATTACACCTCTGTTCTCCAGGCGGGTTCCTGACTTCACACCTTTTGAAATAACACCTCTGTTCTCCAGGCGGGCTCCTGACTTCACAACTTTTAAAATTACACCTCTGTTCTCCAGGCGGGCTCCTAACTTCAAAACTTTAAAATTACACCTCTGTTCTCCAGGCGGGCTCCTGACTTCAAAACTTAAGAATTACACCTCTGTTTTCCAGGCGGGCTCTTGAGTTCAAAACTTTAGAATTACACCTCTGTTCTCCAGGCGGGCTCCTGACTTCAAAAACTTTAAAATTACACCCCTGTTCTCCAGGCGGGCTCCTGACTTCGAAACTTTTCTTAAAAAATACATCTCTGATCTCCAGGCGGGCTCCTGACTTCAAAAACATTAAAATTACACCTCTGTTCTCCAGGCGGGCTGCTGACTTCACGATTTTAAAAATTACACCTCTGTTCTCCAGGCGGGCTCTTAACTTCACAACTTTAAAAATTACACCTCTGTTCTCCAGGCAGGCTCCTGACTTCACTACATTAACAGTTACACCTCTGTTCTCCAGGCAGGCTCCTGACTTCCAAACTTTAAAATTACACCTCCGTTCTCCAGGTGGGCTCCTGACTTCAGACTTTAAAATTACACCTCTGTTCTCCAGGCGTGCTCCTGACTTTAGCACTTTAAAATTACACCTCTATTTTCCAGGTGGGCTCCTGACTTCAAAACTTTAAAATTACACCTCTGTTCTCCAGGCGGGATCCTGTTTTCATAACTTTCAAATTACACCTCTGTTCTCCAGGCGGGCTCCTGACTTTACTACTTTAACAATTACACCTCTGTTCTCCAGGCGGGCTCCTGACTTCAACAACTTAACAATTACAACTCTGTTCTTTAGGCGGGCTCCTCACTTCACAATTTTAACAATTACACCTCTGTTCTCCAGGCGGGCTCCTGACTTTTTTACTTTAATTGTATTCCTCTATTCTCCAGGCGGGCTCCTGACTTCAAAACTTTTAAAATTACACCTCTGTTCTCCAGGCGGGCTCCTGACTTCAAAACTTTAGAATTACACCTCTGTTCTCCGGGGGGCTCCTGACTTCAAAACTTTAGAATTACACCTCTGTTCACCAGGCGGGCTCCTGACTTCAAAAACTTTAAAATTACACCACTGTTCTCCAGGCGAGCTCCTGAATTCGAAACTTTTTAAAAAAAATACATCTTTGATCTCTAGATGGGCTCCTGACTTCAAAAACATTAAAATTACACCTCTGTTCTCCAGGCGGGCTCCTGACTTCACTACATTAACAATTACACCTCTGTTCTCCAGGCGGGCTCCTGACTTCCAAACATTAAAATTACACCTCTGTTCTCCAGGCGGGCTCCTGACTTCAAACTTTAAAATTACACCTCCGTTCTCCAGGCGTGCTTCTGACTTCAGCACTTTAAAATTACACCTCTGTTCTCAAGGTGGGCTCCTGACTTCAAAACTTTAAAATTACACCTCTGTTCTCTAGGCGAGATCCTAACTTCACAACTTTCAAATTACACCTCTGTTCTCCAGACGGGCTCCTGACTTTACTACTTTAACAATTACACCTCTGGTCTCCAGGCAGGCTCCTGACTTCACTACTTTAACAATTACACCTCTATTTTCCAGGCGGGCTCCTGACTTCAAAAATTTAACAATTACACCTCTGTTCTCCAGGAGGGCACCTGACTTCAACAACTTAACAATTACACCTCTGTTCTCTAGGCGGGCTCCTGACTTCACAATTTTAACAATTACACCTCTATTCTCCAGGCGGGCTCCTGACTTTTTTACTTTAATTATATTCCTCTATTCTCCAAGCGGGCTCCTGAATTCAAAACTTTTAAAATTACACCTCTGTTCTCGGGCGGGCTCCTGACTTCACACCTTTTGAAATTACACCTCTGTTCTCCAGGCGGGTTCCTGACTTCACAACTTTTAAAATTACACCTCTGTTCTCCAGGCGGGCTCCTGACTTCAAAACATTAGAATAACACCTCTGTTCTCCAGGGGGGCTCCTGACTTCAAAACTTTAGAATTACACCTCTGTTCTCCAGGCGGGCTCCTGACTTTAAAACANTGTTCTCCAGGGGGCTCCTGACTTCAAAACTTTAGAATTACACCTCTGTTCTCCAGGCGGGCTCCTGACTTTAAAACATTTTAAAAAAAAATACATCTCTGATCTCCAGGCGGGATCCTGACTTCAAAAACTTTAAAATCACACCTCTGTTCTCCAGGCGGGCTCCTGGCAACACAACTTTAAAAATTACTCCTCTGTTCTCCAGGCGGGCTCCTGACTTCACTACATTAACAATTACATCTCTGTTCGCCAGGCGGGCTCCTGACTTCCATACTTTAAAGTTACATCTCTGTTCTCCAGGCGGGCTCCTGACTTAAAACTTTAAAATTACACCTCTATTCTCCAGGTGTGCTCCTAACTTCAGCACTTTAAAATTACACCTCTGTTCTCCAGGTGGGCTCCTGACTTAATAACATTAAAATTACACCTCTGTTCTCCAGGCGGGCTCCTGACTTCACAACTTTAACAATTACACCAATGTTCTCCAGGTAGGCTCCTGACTTCACTACTTTAACAATTACACCTCTATTTTCCAGGCGGGCTCCTGACTTCAAAACTTTAATAATTACACCTCTGTTCTCCGAGCGGGCTCCTGACTTCAACAACTTAACAATTACACCTCTGTTCTCTAGGCGGGCTCCTGACTTCACAATTTTAACAATTACACCTCTGTTCTCCAGGCGGGCTCCTGACTTCACAATTTTAACAATTACACCTCTGTTCTCCAGGCGGGCTCCTGACTTCACAATTTTAACAATTACACCTCTGTTCTCCAGGCGGGCTCCTGACTTCACAATTTTAACAATTACACCTCTGTTCTCCAGGCGGGCTCCTGACTTCACAATTTTAACAATTACACCTCTGTTCTCCAGGCGGGCTCCTGACTTCACAATTTTAACAATTACACCTCTGTTCTCCAGGCGGGCTCCTGACTTCACAATTTTAACAATTACACCTCTGTTCTCGAGGCGGGCTCCTGACTTCACGATTTTAAAAATTACACCTATGTTCTCTAGGCGGGCTCCTGACTTCAACAACTTAACAATTACACCTCTGTTCTCTAGGCGGGCTCCTGAATTCACAATTTTAACAATTACACCTCTGTTCTCCAGGCGGGCTCCTAACTTTTTTACTTTAATTGTATTCCTCTATTCTCCAGGCGGGCTCCTGACTTCAAAACTTTTAAAATTACATCTCTGTTCTCCAGGCGGGCTCCTGACTTCACACCTTTTGAAATTACACCTCTGTTCTCCAGGAGGGCTCCCGACTTCACAACTTTTAAAATTACACCTCTGTTCTCCAAGCGAGCTCCTGACTTAAAAACTCTAAAATTACACCTTTGTTCTCCAGGCGGGCTCCTGACTTCAAAACTTTAGAATTACACCTCTGTTCTCCAGGCGGGCTCCTGACTTCAAAAACGTTAAAATTACACCTCTGTTCTCCAGGCGGGCTCCTGACTTCGAAACTTTTTTTAAAAAATACATCTCTTATCTCCAGGCGTGCTCCTGACCTAAAATACATTAAAATTATACCTCTGTTCTCCAGGCGGGCTCCTGACTTCACGATTTTTAAAATTACACCTCTGTTCTCCAGGCGGGCTCTTGACTTCACAACTTTAAAAATTACACCTCTGTTCTCCAGGCGGGCTCCTAACTTCGAAACTTTTTTAAAAAAATACATCTCTGATCTCCAGGCGGGGTCCTGACTTCAAAAACATTAAAATAACACATCTGTTCTCCAGGCGGGCTCCTGACTTCACGATTTTAAAAATTACACCTCTGTTCTCCAGGCGGGCTCTTAACTTCATAACTTTAAAAATTACACCTCTGTTCTCCAAGCGGGCTCCTGACTTCACTACATTAACAGTTACACCTCTGTTCTCCAGGCGGGCTCCTGACTTCCAAACTTTAAAATTACACCTCCATTCTCCAGGCGGGCTCCTGACTTCAGACTTTAAAATTACACCTCTGTTCTCCAGGCGTGCTCCTGACTTTAGCACTTTAAAATTACACCTCCGTTTTCCAGGTGGGCTCCTGACTTCAAAACTTTAAAATTACACCTCTGTTCTCCAGGCGGGATCCTGATTTCACAACTTTCAAATTACACCTCTGTTCTCCAGGCGGGCTCCTGACTTTACTACTTTAACAATTACACCTCTGTTCTCCAGGCGGGCTCCTGACTTCAACAACTTAACAATTACACCTCTGTTCTCTAGGCGGGCTCCACACTTCACAATTTTAACAATTACACCTTTGTTCTCCAGGCGGGCTCCTGACTTTTTTACTTTACTTGTATTCCTCTATTCTTCAGGCGGGCTCCTGACTTCAAAACTTTTAAAATTACACCTCTGTTCTCCAGGCGGGCTCCTGACTTCAAAACTTTAGAATTACACCTCTGTTCTCCAGGCGGGCTCCTGACTTCAAAAGCTTTAAAATTACACCACTGTTCTCCAGGCGGGCTCCTGAATTCGAAACTTTTTTAAAAAAATACATCTCTGATCTCTAGGCGGGCTCCTGACTTCAAAAACATTAAAATTACACCTCTGTTCTCCAGGCGGGCTCCTGACTTCACGATTTTAAAAA
>MDKF010229121.1:0-22106 GCA_026770625.1 Nicotiana glauca | reverse complement strand
CCGATCAACTCTAACACTGATATAAAAACATGAAGCAACACAATAAGGGGGAAAACGGGGCGGTAATACCTGAGATGACGGGTCGGGTCGTCACAAGCCCTTTCTTGCTCTACATCCAAATCTCTACTATTATGTAGACTCACTACCATCAGCTACTTCAGGCCTTAATATTTTGGATTTATCTGGGTGTCTGCAGGTAATGTCCCATGAGGATGATTGTTCAGAGACATCGAAATTTGGCCAATCTGTACTTTAATATTCTTGATAGCTGAATCATGTGCATCTACTCTCTTACTAATTTTTGCATTAGACTCAATAACCTGCTGCATCATTGCCTCAAGTCTAGCAAACCCATCTTCCTGCCGTCCACCATGCTGTTGCTAAGGAGGATGATACCCCTGCTGCTGATTTTGATTATTGTATCCCTGTGGCCTTTGATAAGGCGCCATATTATTGGGCGGTCTCATTCCTCCCATGTTTCCATTGTTGAACTATGGCTGGACTGGCCTGTATGGCTGCTGTAGCTGCTGACCCCAATTTTGACTACCCTGTCTCTGGCCTCCATAATTAGACACATAGTTCATGTCTTCAGGGTAGTGATGATGATCATGTTCTGCATTCCACTGGTTACCAATTGGCGGACTAATGCAAGATGCACACAAGCCCCCATTGGTAGTATCTACTATATGTACCTGTTGCTTCTGCCCTGACTCTTCCACCTTTTTGGTGAGTATACTCATCTGTGTCATTAAGGTGGCCATATTTTTAGCCATAGAGTTGGATGGATCAAAGGGCACTGAGTGAACTACTGGAGTGATAGGTGCATTCCTGGTTGTCCACCTCGAATTCTATGCCATCTTATCAAGCAGACTTTGGCTTTCTCTCTACGTTTTGCTCAAAAATGCTCCAACAGCTGAAGCATCAACATTACCCTTTATGCCATCTGCCAAACCCATGTAGAACCGCTGCCCCAACATCTGATCTGGAATACCATGGTGTGGACATATAACAAGCATCCCCTTGAATCTTTCCCATGTTTCCTGCAGTGTCTCCATTGGTCTTTGTTTGAAACTCAGGATTTCATCAATTTGCTGAGCGATCTTGTTGGGTGGATGAAACTTGGTATGAAATTGCTTGACTAACTCCTCCCAAGTTGTTATAGAATTAATGGGGAGGGAGTTTAGCCATGTCTGGGCAGCTCCTGTCACTAAAAATGGAAACAACAACAACTTGATTACATCCTGAGTTACATTGGGCTGCCTTTAAGTTTTGCAGATTGACAGGAAATTCTTCAAGTGCTGTTGAGGATCTTCGATTTGTGACCCCGAAATTTAGACCCTTGTTCTGCAACAGGTGCAACTTGTTGTTTGTGATTTGGAACGATTCAACCTGTATTTGTGGGACTAAAATTGTTGTGGCCAGATTTTCAGCTGTGGGTTGTGCCCAGTCATATAGAGCAGCCTCTAGCACAAGAGGTGCCGGTGGCGCTATAGGTGCAGGTGGATTGTTTTCGTGATCTCCCATGTTCGGTTTGATTTGTTCAATTGTTTGTTGCTGATTGCTTTTCCGGTTGGCCTGGTTTAAGGCCTTAAATTTTTTTTTGAGATCAGATAAAGCTTTGTATACTTCACCAGTTCTCGTTGAGTTTCTAGGCATGCACCTGTACAACCAAGTCAATAAACGTTAAAATTTTCAATGTATATATTTGGTATAGAGAAAACTGACTACGTTAAGAATTTTTGTATTTCTTTCAATTGTAATTGGTAACACCGTTAATTCCCTGGCAACGACACCAAAATTTGATCACGCCCAACAATGCCTTATAAAAAGGATACGCAGACGTTGCAAATATAATATGAGTATTTTGTCCAGAGCCGAACCTACAAGGAATTAACATATCAATTACTCTCGTTAGACTTACTAAATTCTACGGAATCAACTTCCCAAATGTTGTAAATAACAATTAATGGTATTTCTATTAACTACGAATGAAAGTAAATAAGCAACTGAAAACTAACTATGATTAAGTTGTAAACAATTAAGAGAAGGTTCTAAGGTTATGATTTCCCTTATTGATGGAATCCCTTCCGGTTATGTTTCACATAGAATTTCTTAATCATCTTTATCAATCATGAGCACTATTATTATTGTAAATCTCTCCTGAGTAATCACGATAATTTACTAGACACTCTCTCCCGAGTTATGCTAGCTGACTTTATTCATTACAGATCACTTTAGATTGCACCCAAGACTTTGTTATCCCTAATCTTGCCTTTAAACCCTCAGTTATTGATCCCTCATATACTTTGGGAGTGGTGTTGTTCAACAATTTACCTAAACATGCACTCTCTTCCGAGTTATGCATACTAAATAGGCACAACTAATTGAGGATCCTGTCAATTAACTACAACAAGCACATAGTTGAACAAATAGAGATTAAACTGGGCAATCTATATTAACATAACGAGAAGTTCATCCCTCAATAGGTTCCATCAAAACCCTAGACTAGGAAATTCGCTACTCATGACAAAATAAGATAAAACTAGTAAATTATTCATAATAGGTAATTGAAATAATCAAAAGAAGATAGAAGAATTCTAATGTTTTGTTATTCTTGTCACACTTGTTCTTGCCTCCAAGTATAAACAAAACAAGCTTAAACCTTTCTTGGGCGAGTTTCTAAAGCTTATAAAAGTTTGGCACAAGTTTTCCCGAGCTTACACTTTGGTCCCCAAATTTCTGGCGAGTGATTAGTGCACCGCAGTCGCGGCTTGACCACGGTGAACGCCGAACATTCTGCCTCAACTCTTGATCTGCCGCAGTTCCACCGCGGCAGCGGTGGAATTTGCGCAGTCCATTTTCTTGCTTCTTTGTGCTCGGGTACTTCTTGAGTAAGTGTTTTCTTTACATTATTGCCTCCAAAACACTCCGGGGTGCTTCCTCACTTAAAATATTCCCTGCGAAACAAAAGAACACCATTTAGATGGGCAATTTGCCTATATATCAACAATAAAGCATGGTAATATTAAGGTGTAAATATCATTTATATAGCCTAATGTCATGACTCATTATTTATAATATTAGGAGGTGTAGCTTCAAAAAATAGATAATAAAATAAATAAAAATAAAATATAAGCAATTACATTGAATCACAAGAAGTAAAAGTAAAGAAATAAAAGATAAATAATGTACAAAATAAAATATATTTTAAAATTTCAAAAGAAATTAAAAAGTAAAAATGAAATTAAAAATTAAAATTATAAAAATAAAAGTTTACAAAAAAAGTTTTAAAATAATAACAAAAAAGAAAGAAACTAAAAAGCAACCTTGCAATTGCACAGTGTAATTACCACTGTTGACCAAGTAATTAGTTGGCCAAACAAACATGCCAAACTGTGTAATTACACCCAATTATACTCAAATTCATTTCCAAGATGGCTTTTCAAACATGCTCTAAACAGCATCTCTGAGAATAGTTATCCGTGCACTTGCCCCAAAATTTCATTATTGTTGTTATAGGTAAAAAAAGAAAGTGTCACATGAATTGGAAATTTTTTATTTTGTATTTTATACAACTTACACTAGTTGTATAAGGTAACTTTTTGTCTCACAGTTTTGTAGACCCAGAAGTGTAAGATTGGGATTCACAATTTTGTAAGAAAAAAAAAATCGAGACACAAAATAAAACTTCTTGGATGAATTGAGGTGGATAGTGGAACAGTCCAAAATAAGAACTAGATTAGGCATAGGCACCCATCCCCATAATGATCGACTTGAGAAACACAAACAAGGAAACTTCTAAAATAAGAAATTTTCCACTTTGCAAGAAATTAACGAAACCAAATTCTAAAACGTATGTACAAGAATCGGGTGTCACATTGCAGCTTAATCATGAAACTAAGCAGTACCTTTAATGGTCTTTGAATTTGGAACAGCCCTTAGAAAAAAAAATTCTACCTCATCCAGGAGTAGAATTCAATATTCTTCAGAGAGACTTGTAGCAAATTAGTAACAGATCAATGGAAAAGGCCAACAAATTAGGAGAGATCAGAGATGCAGTGAAAGGAAGAGAATGGTAAAGTAGATATCAAGTCCAGCTGTGATGGTTGATAGTAACCATCGGTCTTGGGTTTGATATTTGAGTATAAAGTTGTCTTTATTAGGAGACGTTTTTCAATATAGGATTTTTCGACGTGAATTCAAATTTTGTGGGTTTTAATATAAATATGAGATCCAATACTCAGTGTGAAACCAAAAAAGAGAGGTTTGACTATATAATTAACGTTCCCACGTCCTGTCTCATTCACCCCATGTCTCCCTAACAAATTTCGGCAATTTCTCCGACATTTCTCTTTTCCACAATATGTGTAATATTTTAGATATCAAAACCTGATTATAGTTCGACATATATACACATTTATCCTGTCGATAAAAAATAATTATATTTGGAAGGCAAATATTCAAAAAGTATATACAATATATATAAACACACATTTTTCGGCTACTATTTTTTGGAGATGTTACATTGTATAGTTTTTTCTTTTAAATATGCCAACAACAACAATAACAATAATAATAACAAACTCAGTATAATCCCACAAAATGGGGTTTAGGAAGGTAGTATGTACGCAGACCTTACTACTAACTTCAAGAAGGCAGAGAAGTTGTTTCCGGAAAACCCTCGACTTAAAATAAGTAAAAGGAAGGGCAACAACAACAAGCATACCATATAGAAAACCAACGCAAAAATATAAAATTAAATACACTAGGTACTGCGGTCAGAAAGTTGAAACGGAGGCAATAACAAGTAATCACAGAAGCTAAAGAGTACGAGAATACACAAATAAATCGCGTACTAAAGCTACTGTTACCGACAAATCAGCTACCTATCCTAACCCTCTACCTTAATTTTCAACACCATATCTTGCCTAATAGCTTCTCCCCATTACTTCTCCGGCCTGTCTCTACTTCTCTCCTTAGGCCTTCCAGGGCCAACCTCTCACACTTACTCACCGGTGCATCTGTGTGTCATATCTTCACATGCCCGAACCATCTAAGTCTCGCCTCCCGCATTCTAATACTATCTATTAATCTTTTTGAGCTACTGGGTTCTAAATTAATAATTTATAAATATTTAATTAATTTCTTAAGACAAATATAGGGTTTGAACTAAAGTTACTAGGTTCGGCCGAACCCGTAACTTATACATTGGCTCCACCTCTGCCCGCATATCTATCTCAACATCCTCATTTAAGCACCCACCTTCATCTTTTGGACATCAGAATTCTTGACTGACCAAAACTCCGCCTTATACAACATAGTCCGTCTCACTACCGCTCTGTAGACCTTAACTCTACGCAGAACTTACCTTCTAAATATGCCAAAAATGGAAAACAAATCCACGACGATATTTTGACTCTTCTCATCACGAGTCATCAAGCACGAGGTCTTGTAGCTGCCATATTCCAATTTTTTATTTTTAGGTCAAAGATAAAGGCCGACGGTTATGTAGATGTATGATAGATACGTAGATCTATCAATGATAGAGATATTTGATGCTGGCATCATTCATGATATAAGCACCTCTGATTATTTTAATACTGATCTCGAGTAGACTTTCAAGTAGATACAGGTGACAAAATTCCAGAGACTTCAAATATGCGGTATACATTATCTATTCAATACATAATTATAGTAATTAATTAATTTGACCGACTGCTCAAAATCTCTTATTCCTCCTATATATGTTCGGCTGGAATAGGAAACCCTGGCATGTCAAATGTCAATATATTCATAGCTTTTGGATTGAACAATTCACAAGCATCGACTGTCAAATAATGTTGATTTGGGATATTATTAATGTATACGGTGGAAATCGGGGCAACCCGATTTCGTCCTTTGATGGAAAACGTGATACCACATTGGAAGATCAGGACACCGAATTCGGGGTCGAAGTTTCTTTCCAAGGTCGAGGTCGATATGACTTACCAAGATCAGAAGAGGGCATACTTCAAGATGATACCAGTATAGTTCAGTAACGGAAAGAGCAAGATACCCGCAACATACCGAAGATCATGGCGTGAATTTCGGAATGGATTGGTCCTCTACGGTTAATCAGTTGTCAAATATGATTTCCTACTATAATTAGAAGTGTACCTTATTTAGGACTCGGGGATCCTGTTCATTTGTAATCATCATTATTGACTGATAAGAAAATATACCTTCGTTACTTTCTTGCTACTTCACTTACTGTTCATCAGAGCTGCCTTATTATCATTTGTCATTCCTATTATCACACCCCGAGACTACCATAGGTCGAGGTCGAGATTTGGCTACCGTTTTGATTTATTTTATTCTTTAATTTATTTATTTAATTCCTTGTTTATTAATTGATATTGGATTAAATCACATATCCTTAAAAGCACAATATAAGTTTAATTGTTACTCGCATTTTAGGATAAATAATTAATTATGAGAAAAACAGTATAGCCGGATAAACTCGTTTGTCCTGCTTAATTAATACTATATTCTTACCATCGATTGTCAATATTGTGGTTAATAATATATCAATCATTTTTCGAACCCACTTATACAAAATCTATAAGTTACTGCATTTGGACGTTCTAGAGGCTAATATAATACTCCTACTTATTGACCAAGGTTCTTCCTTTCTTCTTGTTTTTTTTTTTAAATAAATAAAAAATCTTGGCCAAAGATCAGATAGTATAAATTATATTAGTAGCAACTTTAATCCTTATCATTAGTTGTTGGTTAAATATTCTTCAATTTGATGGACTATCATATGAAGCTTCTTCTAAAAGCAGGATAAAATATTCCACTATATGTAAGCAAGCAATGACGCCAGACATCTGTGATATTATGACCAGGGGCTAACGTAAAAGCTAATATACGGGTTCCAATAGTTTTTATCTAAATATTATATTTGTGTTCAAAAATTTTATATATATATATATATATTAAATTTAGAAAACCGGTCATTAGCACTTGAAGGAGGCACATACGACATAAAAATTCAAAACCAATAAAATTAAAATCTTGATTCCACCTATAATTAAGACCAGATTGATCTCTTTTTTCTGCATGGTCATGTCACAATCTATCCTTGACTATCTACTTCATTCATTCTTTCATTCAAACATGTCATTTCATCTGGAAGCTTGTCTTCTCTTTTCTCCTTGTTTATTTCTTGGAAATTTCTACAAGTTATCTTGCCTCCACTTTCCCTTCCATGTATAAATACTAAGGTTTCAAGATTCACTTACACTATAAACTGCAGATATCAAAAGCAAAACCAAGATACGTGTGATTATATATTCATGGATTCCAAAAAAGAGCAAAAGCAATACACTGGCGGAATAAGCAATGCTACTGCATTATCCATTTCTGACCCGCCCATAAATTGTAGTAGTAAAGGAAGAGAACCGATAAAGGTGAAATACATAGACAGTCCAGTTATGGTAAATGCCAAAAATGCAACCGAGTTTCGTACCATCGTTCAACAACTCACTGGAAAAAGCCCTGCAAGTTCAAGTGTCAGAGAACCTTTGTCTCAAGAGATTGATAACAATAATGTCGATTATGAGTTATTCTGGAAAGAACTTTCTGAGGGTATATTTGGTACCTAGATTACCAATTTTTTCACTTTTGGCTCTTCGGTTTTCGTTTTTGTCAGGCGTATCATAGTTCTTTATTCTATGTGACGTTGTTTGACTGAATTAAGAAAAGAAAAAAAAAAATTAAAGTATGTTATTTGAAATCTATCATAAGTGTTTGTGAGGCTATAAAATCATGTGATAGAAGAAATATTGAAAATTTAACGTTAATTTTTTTCTGAATATAAATTGATGTCATTCTTATCGAGATAGATTCAAAAAAAATGTGATGACCCAAAGGGTCATATTATGTTTTAGAACTTGATTCCGTGTTCCGAGGTATTCAAAACCTCATTGTATTCCTTCTCGATTTGCATGCGCAATCCACGCGTGTATCCCGAAAGCTTTTATGTGAAACATTGATGAAATAATAATTTTTGGTCTAAAAATTTAATTTTTGTTGACTTCGGTCAATATTTTAGGTAAACGGACTCGGATCCGTATCTTGACAGTCTCTGTAACGACCCGACCGGTCGTTTTGAGCCCTAGCGCGTCGTTCAACAGTCTGAGGCCATGGGCAGCTTTAATTCAGGTATTACGACTTGTACGCGTGGTCGGAATTGAGTTTCGGGAAGTTCAGAGTTGATTTGGGAAGAGAATTCTCATTTCGGAAGCTTAAAGTTGAAAGAATTAACTAGGATGAGATTTTTGAGTAGGCGACCTCGGAATCAGGATCTGAAGGTTCCAACAGGTTCGTATGAGGATTTCGGACTTGGGCGTATGCCCCGGTTCGGGTTTTGGATAACCCGGGAGCGTTTTGGCGCCTATTGTGGAAGTTAGCAATTTAGAAAAAATTTCATAAGTTTGGCTTGGAGTGCATTTCAGTATTATCGATGTCTGTTTGAGATTCCGAGATTGTGAATAGCTTCGTATGGTGATTCTGGAGTTGGGAGCGCGATCGGAAGTGAATTCGGAGGTCCGTAGGTCATTTTGAAATCATTTGGCTAAAGATAGAAAATTGAAGGTTTTTGAGGAGTTTGACCGGAAGTGAACTTTTTGATATCAGGGTCACAATCCGATTCTGAAAGTTGAAGTAGGTCCGTAATGTTGAATATGACTTGTGCGCTAAATTTGAGGTCAATCGGACGTGATTTGATAAGTTTAAAGATCGAAAATAGAAGTTTGAAATTTTGAAGTTCATTAAGTTTGGATTGGAGGTCGATTCATGATTTTAGCATTGTTTGATATGATTTGAGGCCTCGAGCAAGTCCGTAATGTGTATTGGGACTGGTTGGGATCCCGGGGGCCTCAGGTGGATTCCGGATGGTTAACGGATCAAATTTGAAAGTTGAAGAATAGCAGAAGGTATGATGGTTCTGTCATAACCGCATCTGCGGTTCTAGGACCGCAGAAGCGGGACCGCAGATGCGGTTAATCCACCGCAGAAGGGGATTTTGGTCAGAAGCTCGACGACCGCAGATGCGGTCAAGGTTCCGTAGAAGTGGGACCGCATCTGCGGAAGGCTGGTCGCAGAAGCAGAAGAGGGGCAGCTTGGAGTGGACCGCAGATACAGTCAGAGTTCTGCAGAAGCGGGACCGCATCTGCGAAAGGTTTGTCGCAGAAGCAAAAAAGGGCGGCCTAGGAAAAACCGCAGAAGCGAAAGTAGCTGGATGTACAGAGGGGTTTTAAAAATTGTATTTTGGCCATTTCCTCTAATATTTTCTTGGCTTGGGCGATTCTTGGAGGGGTTTCAAGAGAGGATTTTCATCATCAATGATAAGGTAAGTTATCTCCACCTATTTTGAGTTAAATACATCAACTATGTATGGATTTGAGCATTGAAATTTGTATAAACTAGAGGTTTTTGTGGAAAACCTAGAAAATTAGTATTCTTGGAATTTGACCACGATTTTGGGTATGAAATTGAGAATAAATTATATATTTGAGTTCGTGAGGCTATTGGTAAACTTTATCTTCGAGAAATTTCGAAATCCGGGCACGTGGGCCCGAGGGCAATTTTGTCAACTTTTCGATCGGGGTTAGGAATTGTTATAAATTGGATTATAATGAGTAATTAAGTATATATTAATGAATTTGCATAATCATTGGCTAGTTTTGGAGTGTTGTGCATCGATTCGAGCCTTCCAAAGTGCATGAAATGCCGATTATGGATCTTCGGAGCGAGGTGAGTCTCCTTTCTAATCTTGTAAGAGGGAATTGTCCTCATAGGTGAAATAATTGATTATGTACTCCTATTTATGGGGGCTACATACGCACGAGGTGACGAGAGTCCGTGCGTAGCTACTATTATGTTATTGTCCAGATAGTTAGGACCTAAAAGCATGCTATACTTGGATTAATTGTAAACTTATCGACATTTGAATTGCTTAAATCACCTCGAGTTAGTAAATAAATTCCCACAAAAGGGTTAAACTTAATTTTCAAAAATCTTTAAAAGAGAATTGGCTTTTCTATGGATAAATATTCCTTGTTGACTATTTGATTGACCGTCTGTGTGTGTTTAATTTTGGAACGGGCCGAACGCCTCGACAGATTAAATAGATGCATCTATAGGCGCACCGTCGACCCTCGGTAAGTGCACAGTTTATTTCTGTTGGATCGGGCCATCGCCTCGGCATAATATGCGCATGCTTGTATTGCTGCCTTGAACTTGTTTAAGTTATTATTGCCTCTTCATGTCTTGAAGATATTTGGATAATTACGAAAAAGAATTTTGGAAATTTCCTATAAAAGAATTAATTGACATCATTATTGGACCACTAGTAAGTGTCGAAGTTGACCATCTCGTCTCTACTTCTTCGAGATTAGGCGGGATACTCATTGAGTACATGTTATTTACGTACTCATACTACACTTCTGGGCATTTTTGTTGCATAGGTATATATAACTCTAGAGGCCTACTGGGCGTAGCAGCACGGATGATTCTGGGACTAGATGAGCTGCATTATTCGAGACGGCCACAGCTAGAGTAGTCCCTCCCAGTATACTGTATTTACTTTCTGTCCACTGTATTCCTGATGGATGTTGTATTTTATTTCCTTGTCAGTAGATGCTCATGCACTTGTGACACCGGGTTCTGGGATGGTTTTGAAGTTTTTGGTAGTAACTGCTTATCATTTAAATTTGATTTGACACAACTGTCTTTTAAACTGCTAAATTTGAAGGAAAATCCTAGATTTCAAAAGTATTAAAACGAGAATTTGATTAAGTAAATTTGGTTGGCTTGCCTGACAGCAGTGTCTGGCGCCATCACGACCCTTAGTGGATTTTCAGTCGTAACAACATGGTATCAGAGCACTAGGTTCCTAGGGGCTCACGAGTCATGAGCAAGTCTAGTAGAGTCTCGCGGATCGGTACGGAGACGTCTGTACTTATCCTCGAGAGGCTGCAGGACTGTTAAGAGTACTTCCCTTCTTGATTCCTTATCGTGAAATTTGATCCTTGGAGAGGTATGCCTTTAATTCATTCCTACTCAATCTTATACGACGCAAAGCTCTTGTTATAAATCGAGAATTGAAGAATCATAATTGTACTACGGATGTGGTGCAGGATGTTTGTCGCGGTGTAGTTGATTGGATTATTATCGTCACCGTATGAGAGGATATTCTAGTGTTTCAGTTCAGTAACAGTACTTCTGAGGGCTTTGAGGCTAGGCACAAGTTGCCATGATGCTTATGAATGACTGTTCCACAGTAGTGATATGATGGTAGGATGTTGCCCACGTGTCAGGGCAGTGAATGACTTGAAGGGAGGTTTACTCAATGCATAATCAAGAGATTCAGTATTTTATTCGCGGCAGGGGGAAAGGAAATCGAACTATGGATGGTCAGATGTGGACTGGTGGAAGTAATGAGACTTGGTATTTGCAAGCGGGGTGGAGCTTTCTTCGATGGTGGGGGTGTCACGGTCCTAGTTGAATATGCTAAGTTTGTCGGTGTTATGATCTGCTATAATTCGCCTTTAGGGCAAGATATTGTAAAATATTATTGGAGATACAACTACCAGATATCGCAGGGTGCCGTGGTTCAGGATTGAATCAGTATTTCTAATGTTGATGGTTCGATAAAGATGATCTTCGGAAAGGTTTAAAGTTAGCAGCAATTGTGGGTTCAAGTGCCACAAAGGCAGAATTTTTATTTAAGATAGCCACTGAATATCAAAGGACGAGGAAGGACATGTGGGAAGCGTCAGGCGGTGTTCAAAAATTCTAAAAAAGCCAGGTATATGAAGCGAAGATCGAGTATTCGATTAAGGGGATGAGTTCCGCCAAAGTGGGAGAGTAGCGGAGTTGCATATGGGCTTTGTAGTGGGATGACCACGTACCTTAAGGAGAGTTTGGAGCGATTTGAGAATATTAGTGCTTGGCTACTGGGGTCTACGGATCTAATTTGAAGTAGGGGTTCTTGTGCGGTAGGAGATTTAATATAACGGAAAGGAGCCGCTTAAATGAAGAAGGATGCAACCTAACTTTGAATTATAAGGATGTTGCCGCATATTTAAATGATGTCCACGAGGGGTAAATGGACCTGTGCAGCTGGAGAGTGAGCTCAGACTCAGGATGGGTTATTGATGTCGTAGTAATTATACCCCGTGCAGTAGAATTGGAAGATGTCGTGAAGAGCTTTCTATGGGTGGGTTACCCAAGTGAGTAGGTTAGCGGTCGCGTGGTTGGCAAGGCTTCTGCGAAGAATTCTATCGGTTATATAGCAAAGAGATTGCTTGTGCAAATGTGTTTGATGATTCAGAATGTAAAGGGGTTTTATAGAAAGATTTCGAGAATTTTGGCATTGATTGTGCAAGGTTATGTCAATAGGAGATAAAGAGGATGGGTGAATTCTATATTTGTGAAATAATGGCTTCAAGCTAAGTGGGAGAGTCCCACCGCTTATGATTGGGTTGCATGGTTAACTACTTGCGAGATTTTTGGCCATTAGTATGTTGATGGGCTAGTTTAGTTACGGGAAAGGACCATAAATGGTAACTTGGGCAAAAGAAGTATTAAAGGTGGGCTATCGTTGGCCTTGTTGGCCCATGTTCAGACTTGGGGAAAGATTTAGGATTTTGCTTTGTATAGATGCGAGTTCCAAGAATTCTACCGGGTGCCTTGTCAAGAGGATATTCATGTGTTATAAGATTTATGGAGTTGATTATATTCGGGACCAAGTCAGAGCATGTGGCTCCCAACAACGGTCCGCGTGTGGCTCTCAACAACAGTCCTAATGGATTCAAAAAGGAAGTAAAATATGGTGCATAATGATTTCGAGCCTATAAGTATAGTTAAGAATCAAGCTTTTACAACAGCCTATAAGTGGAGGCAGAATGTTCTATGATGCTTTGACTTGCAGTGTAGCACTTGAGAGGAAAATGAGAAGGGACTTCGGATTCGTAGAAGGATTAGCAGAATGGGCATATCAGTTGAGGATGTGAATGTGCGCGCATGAAAGGTATGAAATGGTTCATGGGACTTGAGACAGCATGGTCTCATGGTTCAAGGTCACTCGGGGTGAGTGTAAATAGAGTGTGGTAAGTGTTGAATGGGGTTATTATGGTTTCAATGGCAATCAAGGATAAATTGGACGAACATGGATTGGCTAGCCATGGTTGAATTGGCATATAGACGGTGGCGATCAGTTCCTTCCGTGTGATCAATTTATGCAAGTGATTTGTGATGGTGCGTATGAGGCATGTCAGCCGCCGTAATTAATTTTATTCAGAAGCATTCTACTGTTATGGCCTGTTCCGTGTAGGCAAACCCTAGAAGGGTTATGATGGGGTAGGCCCATACTTAGAGATTTGCATATTTTCATGGTTATAAGAATTTGCCTGTGTGTTGCTATGTTTCTCCTGACGTTAGTTTAGTGAAAAGCTTTTATATGATGAAGTGTTGACCTATTATTGATTCCGGACTTCTGATAAGAATCATGTTCTATCGTGCATTGGCATGTTGGGTGCAGTGAGTAGTATGGGATTCGAAGTGAGAATCAAGGTTGCAGTTCGGTGTGGACAAGGATGTCACAAGCTCGGATGATCAGGAAGGAAGTTTCGATGTTTAGAGTAAGTTGGTGTTTCCCTCAGCGTCACCTGAGATCGGTGTCTTGTAAAAAGGGCTTGTATCATGGTTAATGATCCTTGATCGCTTTTCAGCGTTAGTGCGGCCGGTGGTTTGGATGTACGAACCTGTTATGTGTTTTGAAAGGTTGTGGGAGCGTGTCCCATAGGAAGATTGTATAAGTGTGGCATGTAGTCACTCGATTGATTTAAAATTTAAACCAAGTATGAGGATTGTGGTAATATCATTACTTTGATAATTTATGCCTGGAGGGCACTCTGTTTATTGGGTTGTGGACTGTAGAGGAATTCTCCGATTATGATGGTTGTTCTTATGCGTTATAAAAGAAATGAGAGTTATTATAGACCTCGGAAAGGTTATTAGCCTAGTCAGTGCAATCAGAATCGGCTTGAGGTCAGTGGATGGATTCAAATGTGAATATGGGCTTTATATCAGGCCAAACATGCTCATTTCAGTAATGCGCTCCTTATGAAGGAGTAGTCAGGATGTTATTTCATTATCAGATAATTCATGTACTGATACATTGCGCCATGTAAGTTCTGAGACGGCTTGAGAAATTGCTTATGTGTTGAGGATCCGCGTAGAAATGGTGTTATATGAGACAAATGGCTCTTGAGATTCAGATTGTATATCGCACCTCAGTTGTGCTTGAGTTTTGTAGCTTATAACACTATATGTCCCCTCAGGGATGGTATTATGCACCTAGAGTGCTCGTGACCAAAATTCCGTATTTTATTGTAATGAGCAATTTAGCTCGATGTGCATCTCCTTAGGTGAGTGTTGTGTGTGGATCGGGTGGCACGCCGCCATAGGTATGTTATTTGGATCGGATTGCGCGCCGCAACAGTGTGATGTTGAGTACAACTTTCCATATGCTATTTTTGTATGCCTTGCTTCCTATTTTCTAATGAAAGTCCATATTAGTGCGTGAGTTAGGTAATTCCTTCCAGAGTTCGTTTTCCTTTTGTATCGCGTTCGAATTGGTGGCCTATTGGCACATTGTGGCATCATATGGGACTTTTGGTCATATCGGGGTGGCTTATTGCCTGAGCAGTTTGTACTGGGTGAGATGAGGTTGTTGGATTTAGGATCAGTGCAATTTGATTACGTGAAATATATTAAGGAGCAAAAATCATTATTTGGTTCAGCATGAGGTAATGTTTCTTGTCAGAAGTATAGACTCAATGATTGGTTGACTCGGCAGTTGATTATGGAATTTCTGCACAACTCTTCCGTCGTGGTGGTATTGTAAAGGTTAAAGTAAGACCTGTGTATGTCATGGGGTGCAATTTGAGCATCAGATTAGTAGTATTTTGACTAAGTTGATCAGAAAAAAGGTTATTGCAGTCCGATGAGTAAGTGATGCTAGGTGTGAACTCAGCAAAGTTATGCAGCCATGTTTGGGTACAACGTGTAGTGATTAATATGGTGATCTTATGTTGGAAACAGGTCAGGCATGGAATTCCGAATGTTGGAAGTGGGCTCTAAGGCTTATATGCTTGAATAAAAGGCAATATCTTCATAACTGATCGAGCTAATGTGCTCAACTGAGTTGTGGTAGCACAGGAAAGTGCGTGAGGTGTCAAACAGTGATTTCAGACTACTCTAGCGCAGTTCTCAGCACGTTCGAGGACGAACATATGTTTAAGTGCGAGAGAATGTCACGACCCGACCGGTCGTTTTGAGACCTAGCGCGTCGTTCAACAGTCTAAGGCCATGAGCAACTTCAATTCAGGTATTACGACTTGTACGCGTAGTCAGAATTGAGTTTCGGGAAGTTCGGAGTTGATTTGGGAAGAGAATTCTCATTTCGGAAGCTTAAAGTTGAAAGAATTAACTAGGATGGGATTTTTGAGTAGACGACCTCAGAATCAAGATCTGAAGGTTCCAGCTGGTTTGTATAAGGATTTCGAACTTGGGCGTATGCCCGGTTCGATTTTGGATAACCCGGGAGCATTTTGACACCTATTTGGAAGTTAGCATTTTAGAAGAAATTTCATAAGTTTGGCTTGAAGTGCATTTCAGTGTTATCGAAGTTCGTTTGAGATTCCAAGACCTTGAATAGCTCCGTATGGTGATTTTGGAGTTGGGAGCGCGATCGAAAGTGAATCCGGAGGTTCGTAGGTCATTTTGAAGTCATTTGGCTAAAGATAGAAAATTGAAGGTTTTTGAGGAGTTTGACCGAAAGTGGACTTTTTGATATCGGGGTCGGAATCCAATTTCGAAAGTTGGCGTAGGTCCGTAATGTTGAATATGACTTATGCGCTAAATTTGAGGTCAATCGGACGTGATTTGATAGGTTTAAACATCAGAAATAGAAGTTTGAAATTTTAAATTTCATTAAGTTTGGATTAGAAGTTGATTCATGATTTTAGCGTTGTTTGATGTGATTTGAGGCCTCGAGCAAGTCCGTGGTGTGTTTTGGGACTGGTTGGTGTGATTGGTTAGGTTCCCGGGGGCCTCGGGTGGATTCCGGATGGTTAACGGATCAAATTTGGAAGTTGAAGAATAGCAGAAGGTATGCTAGTTCTGTCATAACCGCATCAACAGTTCTAGGACCGTAGATGCGGTCAATCCACTGCAGAAGCGGATTTTGGTCAGAAGCTCGAGGACCGCAGATACGGTCAAGGTTTCGCAGAAGCGGGACTACATCTGCGGAAGGCTGGTTGCAGAAGCGGAAGAGGGGCAGCTTGGAGTGGACCGCAGATGTGGTCAGAGTTACGCAGAAACGGGACCGCATCTGCGGAAGGTGCGTCACAGAAGCGAAAAAGGAGGCCTAGGAAAAAATGCAGAAGCGGCAGATTGTCCGCAAAAGCGAGACCGCGGAAGCGGAAATTCTTCCGTAGAAGCGAAAGTAGTTGAAGGTAGAGAAGGATTTTAAAAATCGGATTTTTGCCATTTCCTCTCATATTTTCTGGCTTGGGCGATTCTTGGAGGGGTTTCAAGAGAGTATTTTCATCATCAATGATAACGTAAGTTATCCCCACCTATTTTGAGTTAAATACATCTACTATGTATGGATTTGAGCATTGAAATTTGTATAAACTTGAGGTTTTGGTGGAAAACCTAGAAAATTAGTATTCTTGGAATTTGACCACGATTTTGGGTATGAAATTGAGAGCAAATTATATATTTGAGTTTGTGAGGATATGGGTAAACTTTATCTTCGAAAAATTTTAGAATCCGGGCACGTGGGCCCGAGGGCAATTTTGTTAACTTTTCGATCGAGGTTAGGAATTGTTACAAATTGGATTATAATGAGTAATTAAGTATATATTAATGAATTTTCATAATCATTGGCTAGTTTTGGAGCGTTGTGCATCGATTCGAGCCTTTCGAATGACGTGGAATGCCGGTTATGGATCTTCGGAGCGAGGTGAGTCTCCTTTCTAACCTTGTAAGAGGGAATTGTCCCTATAGGTGAAATAATTGATTATGTGCTCCTATTTGTGGGGCTACGTACGCATGAGGTGACGAGAGTCCGTGTGTAGCTACTATTATGCTATTGTCCGGGTAGTTAGGACCCAAAAGCATGCTATACTTGGATTAATTATAAACTTATCGACATTTTAATTGCTTAAATCACCTTGAGTTAGTAAATGAATTCCCGCAAAAGGGTTAAACTTCATTTTCAAAAATCTTTAAAAGAGAATTGGATTTTCTATGGATAAATATTCCTTGTTTACTACTTAATTGACCGTCTGTGTGTGTTTAATTTTGGAACGGGCCGAAGGCATCGGCAGATTAAATAGATGCATCTATAGGCGCGCCGTCGACCCTCGGCAAGTGCACAGTTTATATTGTTGGATCGGGCCGTCACCTCGGCATAATATGTGCATGCTTGTATTACTGCCTTGAACCTATTTAAGTTATTATTGCCGCTTCATGGCTTGAAGATATTTGGATAATTACGAAAAGGAATTTTGGAAATTTCCTATAAAATAATTAATTGTTTACCTGTTTCCTTCTATTTGGACTAAAATCATGTTTATAGAAATCCATAATTTAATGTATTATTGACATTATTATTGGACCACTAGTAAGTGTCGAAGTTGACCATCTCGTCTCTACTTCTTCGAGATTAGACGGGATACTTATTAAGTACACGTTATTTACGTACTCATACTACACTTCTGGGCATTTTTGTTGCACAGGTATATGTAACTCTAGCGGCCTACTGGGCGTAGCAACACGGATGATTCTGGGACTAGATGAGCTGCATTATTCGAGACGGCCGCAACTAGAGCAGTCCCTTCCAGTATACTGTATTTACTTCTTGTCCACTGTATTCCTGACGGATGTTGTATTTTATTTCCTTGTCAGTAGATGCTCATGCACTTGTGACACCGGGTTCTGGGATGGTTTTGAAGTATTTGGTAGTAAATGCTTATCATTTAAATTTGATTTGAGACAACTGCCTTTTAAACTGCTAAATTTGAAGGAAAATCCTAGATTTCAAAAGTATTAAAACGAGAATTTGATTAAGTAAATTTGGTTGGCTTGCCTGACAGCAGTGTCCGGCGCTATCACGACCCTTAGTGGATTTTGGGTCATGATAGTCTCGGTGAGTCCTTAGTAAAATATGGGACCTGTGCGTATGCCCGGAATCGGTTTCGGAGGTCCCAAGCCCGAGTAATGAGTTATTCTTTTTTGAAAATTGTAAGACTGAAAATCTAATAATTTAAAGAAATTGATTAATGTTTGATGTCATTGGTATCGAGCCCGTATTTTGGTTCCGAGTCCGGTAACAGGTTTAATATAATATTTAAGTCATGTATGTGAAATTTGGTGAGAAACGAAACTGATTTGACGTGATTCGGACCTTTGGTTGAGAAAATAGAACTTTTGAAACTATCTTGAAAATTTCATGCAATTTGGTGCTAAATTCGTAGTTCTAGGTGTTATTTTGGTGATTTGATCGCGGGGGAAAGTTCGTATGATGTTTTAAGACTTGTGTACATGTTTGGTTTGGAGCCCCGAAAGCTCATGTGAGTTTCAGATAGGTTACAGAGTGATTTGGAACTCAGAAAAATTGCTGGTGTTCTTCAGCTATGTTGTAGGCCTCAGACCTCGCAAATGCGAGGTCAAGGTTCGTATTTGCGAATACTTTAGAGGTCGCATTTGCGAGACTTTAATCGCAAGTGCGAAGGAAGGCTGGGCCAGCAGTTCTCGCATTTGCGAGTTTACCTTCGCAGTTGCAAAGGGAGTCTCAGAAGGGTCAGGATTTGGGGCAGGCATAAAATCCGAAAAATCGAATTTCAAACCAGATTGAATTAATTCGGGATTTCGGTTTCGATTTTGATTTTTTTGATATTTTGATCTAATTCAGTATTGCATTTTCGGTATGGTCCTCAGTATTAAAATTTTGAAATTTTGATACTGAAATACCGAATTACCGAATTTTTAAAGACATTTTTTTTAAGTTGGACCTATATCTCACTGCCCAGCGCTCAAGCCCAAATGTTAATTTTATTCCCATCGCCCCAGCCCAACTGCCCAAGCCCACTCTAAAGATTAAGGCATTAGGCTGTTAGCATTAGGCAGTACAATAAGCACAATTTCGAGTTTCACTCTCACAATTCCGATTTGGCGATTTCCGACTCCTCACATTTCTGATTTTTGTCTCCTCACTCCCCACTCCTCACAATTCCGACTCCTCACTCCTTAGTCACGAATGAAATCAGTAGTCAGTACTGACTCCTCACTCTTCAGAAAGTCAATTCTGACTTAAGGCAGGGTGATAGTTTCACAAATTCCAGGCAAACGAAAACCAAATACAGAAAGAGAAATGTTGTTTGTCTAAGATACTTTTGTTAGATCTACTCTGGAAGTTTATGTAGAAACATTTGAAATTTATTATGTTTGATTTGTGAGACTTGTTTGTTAGATCTGCTGAAACCGTTTTTGAGTTTGGTTGGATGTAGAAGCACTATTGATGCTTGCATAATTTCACTCGTTCCAACTAGGCTGAATTTTGATGCGACATGCATTCCAAGTAGTTCAGAGATGTGAAATTGAAGTGAACTTCTTTTCTATGAAAAAGTTGTTAACGACTTAATGGTTTTCAATTTTGTCATTGATTGTTTTCGTTTAGGCTCAGTATTAAATCGAAATCGTACAGAAATCGTACCGAACCAAAATAAAAAATATCGAAATATACCGAAATAATTTGGTACGGTATTTGGTATATACAATTGATAAACCGAATACCGAACCGAAATTCTAAAATGCCTAATCAAAATACCGAAAGCTCACCCCTAGTCAGGATCGGAAATGCAATCTTTTACTCGCATTTGCGAGGTTCAGTGATCGCAATTGTGACACTTTCCCCGCATTTACGAAGGCAGCAGGACTGTGAAGGACTTCGTAATTGCGATGCCACCTTCGCATTTGCGATCTGAGCTTCGCATTTGCGAAGCTCAGGTCGCAAATGCGACATCTGCAGCTGATAACTTTAGACTTAGACGGGAGTTTTCATTCATTCTCCCATTTTTCAAGACCTAAACCTCAAGAGGTGATTTTCCAAAGGCTAGTTCTTCCCCAAATCATAGGTAAATGTTTCTTAACTCATTTCTTTCAATCTATCAATTCTTTTAACAAGATCTCGTCCTAGAATCTAGGGTTTTTCATTGTGAGATTGGGGATTTTTAGGTGGAACTTAGGAATTTTGAAATTTGGGGATTTAGACCTCAAATTTAGGTCGGATTCCAAAACCAATTGTATATCCGGGATCGGGTGTGAATGAGTAATCAGGTTTTGGTCCGAACTTCGGGTTTTGACCAAGTGGGCCCGGGGTCGATTTTTGACTTTTTGGGGCAAATGTTGGAAAACTTATAATTAAGTAGTGGAATTAATTTCTTTAGTGATAATTGATATTATTAAGTTAATTATGACTAGATACGAGTGGATTGGAGGTGGAAACTAGAGGAAAAATGATAATTGAGCTTTGAGTTGGTCGTTGGATTGAGGTAAGTGTTGTGTCTAACTTTGACTTGAGAAATCAGGAATCCCCGAATTAATTGCTAGATGAAAATCCATGTGTGTGGCGTATAGGTGAGGTGACAAGTACCTATGCTTCTCCAAATTATCTGTTTAGTCTGTCCCTTTCCCAGTTCCTAATATATTATCTTTCTGTCTAACTGCTACATGCTTATTGGTGCTTCCATGTTTAATTGCTTCTTGTTAAGTGTTGTTTTATTTATTGAAAAGTAGTGATTGTTCCGTAGTATCATTGTGTTACATTATCGGTTAGATTAGTTTATTGGTGTTTCATGGTATTTTTTGGTTGGTCTCGCTGTGTAGTAGTAATTGAGTGAAGTTCCATAAATGTATACACTTCTATCTACTTTGGTTGGAGGCATAAATATTGTGGAGGATTATGAGCTACATTGTGAAATGCTTGTTCTTATTGTATGATTGGTACGGATATGGTTGGATCGGGTTGCACGCCGCAACATGAGAAATAAAGGTGATATATTAAGGAGAAAAAAGGGTGAAATATGATTATTTGGTGGGATCGGGTTGTGCACCGCAACAAGAGTAATAAAGGTGGGTGCTGGGATCGGGTTGCACGTCGCAACGGGAGGAATAATGATGCTATATTGAGGAGTAATAAGGGTAGATTGGATAGGATCGGGTTGCACGCCGCAATAGGAGTGATAAGGGTGAATGTTGTTGCGCCCCTTTTTTCCCCTCCTCGCGGAGAGAGATCCAGATTTCGACATTCCATGGGAGTGATAACTCATTTCCTTTTGGGAATCGGGTATTTGAAGAGTCGCCACCTAACAGATTACGGTGCATTAGGGAACCTAGAGTTATTAAATCTTGGATTGGTTTGCATTACCAGAGATCTAGGGTAAGGGCTCGAAATAACCCCGAGGGGAAGGTGTTAGGCACTCCTCTTGGTCCACAACTGTGGGTCCCGATTGAACTTATATTCACAAATAAGTCCATTACAAATTGACAGTTGAACCAAATAGGTTGCAAGTAATGTACGTTGGATAACTCAAGTAATAAGATAAAGATTTTTGAACAAGTTGTATAAACAAAGGTTTTAAATAAAAGAAGGAATTTTGGAAAAAGGAGGAGCCCTAGGTTGATTAGCCTATAGGATCACCCCACACAATGTCCGGTAAACACTCCTCGATGAGGGGCTACACGTGAAATTAGCGCGTAGTCATTGTGAGCACGTGATTTTTACCCCAAGTAAAAGAATTCCAAAATCAAAATAAATAAATTTTTGTTACAACAATTTGTGACTCATGTGAGATACCAGTGTTGGTAAATTGGTTGAACAAGAGATAAAAAGGGAATTAATTAGGAAAATGTCAAAATGGTAGAATAAATACTAGGAAAATTAAAAAATGAAAATAAATAAAATATAATAATAATAATATAATAAT
>MDKF010604455.1:0-10501 GCA_026770625.1 Nicotiana glauca | reverse complement strand
AATAGATGTATACGTATCAAATATTTAACAAAGTAAGATTGAAATAATATGTAAGTAACAAAAACCCGAAAACCCCACTACTGGAAAATCAGCCTATGGCAACGGTCGTAAAACCGTTGCAACTGATAGGTAAACCGTTGACATAGAGTTTTTGGAACAGTTTATCGATCGTTACATCCGCTCGTGTGGCAATAGATCTAGAGTAACGGTTCATGCAACGGTTATTCAAACCGTTGCTATAGGGCATCTATCGCAACGGTTTTTCCTCTGCCTAAAGCAACGAGTATTCTTTCCGGTCGCAACGGTTAAAAACCGTTACCGTAGAGTTTACAACGGCTGAAAATTGTTACCATATTATTTACTACAACGGTTAGAAACGGTTACCATATAATTTATTGCAACAATTTTAATTACGCTATTGTAACGGTTTTAATTCTATTGCATCGCTTTTAACTACCTATTGCATCACTTTGTCGCACATTTTGGAACGATTTGCAAGACTTATTGGAACGGTTTGCAAGATTATTGCAACAGTCCTATTAGAATATTATGCCCTGGTTGTAAATGAATACTTGCATATATAAAAATTTGTAATAACTTGAAATTTATATAAATAAAAAGATAAGACACTTCATAATCTATATTGTCCAATATGCTAATATAACCATAAAACCAAAATGTTTTAAATCACATAAGTTTTACATTTTAACACTTCAAGAGTTAGAGTAAGTTTCAAATGTTGATAACAAAAGATTCCTAGAACATCGATAACAATTCAACGTTAAGGTCTAGATCTTCACTATCTCCATCTTCTCTTTCTTCAATTGATCCACCTATAAAAAAGGATAAATAAAGTCATTACCCTTGAATGATTGATTTTTCATTATAAGAATGGGTATGGTCCATGAACAATGGATAAAGCACAAAGTTTTCAAATATATTATAGTTAGTTGCATGTAACAAATCCGAGAAAGAAACAAGTTAACACAAATGAAGAGGCCAAAGTTAAGTAACAAATCCAAATCATCAAAACCAAACTTGTAAACGTATATATTCAGGCAATTGAGAGCAGTCACACATTCTAAATTACTGGAAAACAAAAGGGGTTATCATCTTCAAAATAAATAAGGAATTGTTCATTATGGAGAAACTACTTTACTGGAAAACAAAAGAAAATCAACCTTTAATCAGAAAACTTACGGATACCACTGAAGAACACATGAAAGCTACCTAAAAGGAAAAGCAACTCTCTTTTCCAGATAATAAAACTTTAGCATATGAATGTCATAGTGAAGGCTTTTTAGTAGAATAATTGATCCAAAATCAATATACAACAATAATCTCAGTCCCAAGCTAGTTGTGGCATACCACATAAATCCTCACTATCCAAAAGCTAAACACGGACGTAAACACACGATTGACTGGACTATTGTTCATGTATGTGTATAATTTCTTTAAAGCTTGTCAACCTTTCTCTAACTCCTCACTTGAACCAGCAAATAATTATTCCTTCCTTAAAAACCTCTTAGCAACTAATTTAGTAGTACAAGCCAATGAATGTCAAGCGAATGTCGTAAGTATATGATAGAATGTTCAAGAATCACTCTATGCATATAGGTTAATAGTATAGGATATTCTTCTGAATTGTGATGTATCTTTTAATTGATAAAGTGAAGTATTATTATGCAATAACAGTACCAGAAGATACCAAAAGCAGCACAAAATCTGGACATGTTTAAACAAAATAAGCAAGCCCAACGCTAGTGACCAAATAAGGAAGCCCACTAACTCATGGGTAGTAGCTAAAGGCGACCACTGGAAATGCAATAAAATGGTGCTCATTTTTTTTTGATACAAGGCAGAATCATTGTGCAGCAACTGTTGAATATGGCAGAAGTCCCACATCGGTGGGTTAAGTTGTTTGGGGGGGATTTTCCCCCTATAAAAGAAGGCCTAATGTTTAGGATTTATACACACCTCTCATTTGCCTTCTTATCTTCTTAAGGCATTTGTATCTTCTCTCTTTAGTATTATTTCACTTGTATTTTTGGAGTGAAATAAAATATTGGTTGTGTCCGAGGAGTAGGCAAAATTAGCCGAACCTCGTTAATTCTGGTGTTCCTTTTATTATTGCTTTATTGTCTTATTTATTATTTGGTGGCTGTCATAATTTTTGGTATAGTAGTTGTGACTTATTCACACTATATACATTTGGCTTCCGCAATAGCAACAACTAAGTGGATACCAGAAATGGTGTCACACAATGAACGCAACAACGCATAGCTGTAGCAGGAAGAGAAGGATTACAATCGATTCCCACGCTCAAATCCATAAGGAGGAGAGAAATATAGAAGAACAATCATCTGAAGCTTTCACAACAGATCACTATGGTCAAAATCTTAAGGAAGAGAACATAAGGATGAGATTTTTCACTAACAGTGTTTTCTTTTTTGCAGGGCAATTTTCTGTACCTATGCCTTATTCTTTGGATGATTTTCAGCTTGTAGTATTTCCCACTAAAAGAGAGCCAACGATAGGCAATAGCATAGAAAGAAGGCATAATTTTTTGATGCCAAGATTTTCAAGGATCTGGGCAGCGTGTATTACAACAGATAATCTCAACTGTGCTCGTGATTTTGCACACACAATGGGATGCAAATCATATGTTCAAAATAAGCGATGCCAATCAAAAGATCTTGGACACACAAGTATACAAAATTACAGCTAGACGAATCAAAATGGCAAGCAAATGAGAGACAATACAGAAAATATCTGGAGCATTACTGTCATCATGCCTTGTTACTCATTACGACCTCTATGGGTGGTATTAGCACTATGTGATCATTCCCTTGAGGAAGGAAAGGTGACATGCACAAGCATGATAAAATAATTACGGAGAAAATACAACTTCATGTGCTATATTTGGCAATGGTTTCAGATCACTTTGGAGCACATAGGATTCAAGTACTTAGAGCAGCAAAATAAATTTAAGCAAGTTCAATCACAGAATACAAGGAACTCAGTTCCAATCAGCAGGGCAGCATGCGCAAATGGAGACAAAAATTGCACACATGGGAACGATGCAAGTTTAGCATGTCCTGTTATGCAGTCTCATGCGAAAAACTTACGCAGAAATTGGGTTAACACACTAATACATTGTCTCATCTCAATGTGCGGACCTTATTGTCAGGTTTTTATGCAGGAAACACATTGCAATTATTCAGAGATTATGCAGAGAACGACACCAGATGAAGTTAAAAGAAATCTGGGCAACATTCATCGAAGAGCAGATACAAACTGGACACATATGCAAACATAGAGGTTTTGAAAGCCATTACAGGGCAAGGGATATTTATCACAAGGATTACTGGCTCAAAACTATCATAAGGCAGCTGGATCATAAGGATACTAGGCTCAAAGGAATATCTCGCGCAAGTATAGAATACTATAAAATTCTTGTGATATCATGGTTTGGCACTTTGCTCGACTTTGATAATAGAATTTCTGAAGTTGTCGTAACTTATTTCTTTCTATTTTTAGACTCTCGTGACATTTATTTCCTTTATTGTTTTTTATATATATATATAAACTAGCCCTAGGCGCTTGCCTAGGGGATTGCCAAAAAAAGAAGAAGGGAGATTTAAGGCCTTTCTATGGAAGCAATCGATGGAATTCAATTGCAGAGATGAAGAAAGGACTCGAAATCAGTATATGCCTGCAACGGAACGAGAGCGCCACTGTTTCAAAAGCTCACTCTGTTCTCTCAAAGACAATCAAAAGAATCACAATAACAGATTTTTTTTACAAGTTAGGCATCACGAATTTCGTTTAAAACCAATAAACTATGGTAATAAATGAATCAACACTCACATTGCGAATCTCGACATTTCATTAGCAAAAGACAGGCTAATGAAAACACACACACATCAATTAATTAGTCAACTACATTTCAGCCCCAGATTAGTTGGGGTCCGAGCACGCACACACATCAATCAATCAGCCAATCAACTGCGCCTCAATCCCTAACAAGGTTATCTCAACAGATGCCTACATGCGCACACATATATGTATTATACATGTATGTTTAATCCCCCACCACCACATATACACACCCTAATCAATCAACTAACTGTTTTTCCAACTCCAGACTAGTTAGGATTGGCACACATACATATCAAACAATCAACTACACCTCAATCCTAAACTATGTAAGCTCAGCAGGAAAAAAAACCTATGGCAACGGTTATTTTGCTATAGGAATGGTTTAATAGCTAAAGCGTGTTGATATCGTTCCAATGCTACTGCAACGGTTGTAACCGTTACAATATCCATTCTATGGCAACGGTTATTTTGCTATAGGAATGGTTTAATAGCTAAAGTGTGTTGATATCGTTCCAATGCTACTGCAACGGTTGTAACCGTTACAATATCCACTCTAGGGCAACGGTTCCTTAACCGTTGCAATTGCAATAGGCCCATTTTCTAGTAGTGCCCGAAAAACTCGACAAAACCGAACCAACCCAAACCGATATAGTTAGTTTAGTTTGATTTTGATAAAAATCGAACCAATCCGGTCCATGTACGCCTCTATCACTATCTATTTTGTTTTGTAACCATTCATCTCATTTGTTGCCTTCCTGAAAACATTTCGTGGCACAACAAAAGAATAGCCATATAGGTAAAATACACTAAAATTGCTACTCCCTACGGTCCACAATAAATGATTAATTTTTTTTATCCAAAATAAGTGTTCATTTCTATAATCAAGAAAAAATTCAATTTATTTTTTTAAAATTACTCTCATGTACGTATCCTTAAAAAGTCATTTACTCGTCACATTAACTATGTATGTTACAACATTTAATTAAGGATAGTTTAGTCATACTAATTACTTTTGTCTAGAATATAGTATTTCCTTAATGGATGTATCCAAAGCAAATTAATCACTTATTGTAAACCAGAGATAATATTAAATATCGGAAAACAAAGAAGTAAATAACTAGCTACAGAAACCGGTAAAGAGAAAATGAACTCAGGCATACAATAGCTTATTTTATTTCCTAATCAAAGTGATGTAATCATGCGGGCTGAACTTTTGAATTTTCCCTTGACATCATTCATAGTACTTTGATCTCTAAATTTAAATTCCCATTATTATTATTTACTGCGGAGAGATTCCTGGCATCTCTGCTGCTAAATCACTGATTCAAGTGTAAAACCCTAAACTTTTCTTTTTCTTCTGAAGAAATAATTATATACAAGCATAATGTGTATATTATTTTTATTTTATCAGTTTATGTAAGTTAAATCTATAAAACAATAACAACAACAAATTAAGCTTAAATACATTTAAAAATTAAGCTTAAATACTATCCACGTTTGAGATGAGATTATTCTTATAAATTAGAATAAAATAGAAGTGGCAAATAAAAGGAACAAGATTGGATGAAACTAGATATTCTGATCTCGTGTATAAGGTGGTCTCTATCTCCTAATTATAAGTACATAACAACAACTAAGTAAAATAATAGTAGTACTTAATGTTCATACAAACGCCAAAATGTCAACAACCCAAAAAAGGCGATGGTACTGCATGCGTTGGTGAAAGAACAAGTATTATCCAAAAAAGGTAAGAGCATAATTATTTCTCAGTGAAAGAGCATTAGTACTTTATACAAACGTGCTTTTTACAAACGTGGATTTATACAAACGTGCTTTTTACTATTAGTTTTATACTAAATTGCTTACAAAAACTTATGCTTAAAATCTCTATTTCTTTTTCAAGGAGCACAAAGTCATTTGATCCTGTTGATATAGCATTCTGTTGGAGCTGCATGTGAACTTTCATGACATTCTGATCATATTATAGTTTAGCTCTGGGGAGCTTTATTTTTATTTTTATTTTTTTTCTTTCTGAATGTTTAGTTGATTTGTATCATCTTTTAAGCTACTTGTGGGAATTACTAAGACTAATGATTATGGCGAATTCAAAATGTCGACGGTATGAGTTTTGAATATGTTGGTCACCAAGCTCAAAGATTATTAACACGAAATCGATAGAGTGAGGAACGATGTGTTTCACTTTGGGCTTCAAGGTGTTTAGAGCGATATTGCTGGATATCATCCTCTTGATTCTGCATATCACTCTACGAAGGTAAGGCGAGAGGAATGAAGCTGAACCATAGGTATTTGCAACTATTTTCCTCTTTGTTACCAAATAATATTATCTTTCTCCTCATCTCCTCTTACCTCTTCATATTGAAATTATAGTTGCCATACAGTACTTTATTCAAAAAAAATTCTTCAGACTAAGAATACATCACTCTTTGAGCTCCTGTAGTCTCAAATATCTATTTTCCTTATAGTATTTGGATTCTTTAGTTTAGCATAAAGTAACCAAAACATCGTTCCATTATGTATCAGTTGTGCAATTGTTTTTGCAGTTGTAACATTTCCGAAACTTTTTATATAATTCTAACCATTCTAACAACACATCATTCTATTAGTACTAATCATAAATACATCATCGTTTGTATTTTCTTCGAGAGCAATACATAATAATTTGCATTGAAAAAATTTCTGGTCTAGGAACATGACATGAGCATGTCCAGTTGTATTTTTTGTTAGTCAATATGTAGATTCGTATTACATAATTTTTCCATTTTAAGATAGAATTGGCTCTTACTTCATACGACCCTAAACTGCAAAGTTTTAGGAGGTATGAGAGTATATGGTAATCTTATTAGGTATATAATAGGAAGAGTGGTAGTGTTCATAATATTTTGAAGATTAACTGTTCACAACGATATTAAAGTGTTGAATGAAGCAAGTGATTTGGAGTAAAGAATTGGAAATCTGTAAGTGTAACCCTCACTTTCAACTGAGAGGTTGTGAGTTCGAGTCTCCCCAAGAGCAAGGCAAGAAGTTCTTGGAGGGAAGGATGCCGGGGGTCTATTTGGAAACAGCCTCTCTACCCCAGGGTAGGGGTAAGGTCTGCGTACACACTACCCTCTCCAGACCCCACTACGTGGGATTATACTGGGTTATTGTTATTGTTGTATAATTGAAAATCTGTAAGTGTAAAATAATACTGCTATTTCTTTATTTTTCAAGTTTCGTTTTTTCCTTCTCTTCTTTGTTTTAGATCTTTTTATATGCTTATAATCATATCATATTATGCTTAAAATACACTTTATTATTATAACTAAAATACACACATTATTTGCTCAGATTTACATTTAAAGAGGAGAAGTGCTTCTTTGGAAGACATGTCGTTTGAGTTATTTTATCCAATTTAGAAAATTTTTAATCTCTTAAGGGGATAATATTGATTCTTTATGTACCCATCGAAGCTACTTTGCTTCTAAATATGGCATATATTACTAACCATTGAATAGTGACAAAGACGATATAATAACATATAATCGTCAGAAAGATTTAATAGGCACTAGGCAGTACATAGATAAATTTATGTGCAACATCCAAATTTTCAGTTTCACATTCTTTCACAAGCCTTGAATTATTATTGTGATGAGGGTGGTTTATCGATACTATTTCTTGAGCCTTTTCTACAACCGTATTTTCTGTAGAATATTCTATTGCTCTACATATCAATTGTTGCTATATGCTTTCCTTTGTTTATATGATTCTCAAGTCTTTTTTAGTAAGAAGGGTACTGGCCAAAACGGTGTGAGTTAAAGTATGTATATGGGATCTGGTCGTAAACTCTTTACTTGATATAGATTTCCTTCCTTATGAATTAGTTTCCCGGGTACAACAAATGAGTGCTCCTAATGGCTTTTCTTTCTTCGGTTACTGTTCTATTGGCCTTTTGTTTAGTGGTAAATTGTAACCACCTATCTTATACAGAGGAAGGTAATTTACAAACACCTGAAAAGGATTATTTAATATCATCAGAATTTTTTTTATGCAGGGCTACCTTTTTTTTTATACACAGTATTTTAGTGTGGATGAAGATATTGTCTTGAACAGAATGATGAGTTAAATTCTTAGTGGAGATTTTTTCAGCAAAATTTATCCCAACGTGTAGGAGTAACCAAGTTTTCTCAGGTGGAAATACATATACAAAGTAGCTAGGTTGAGAAATGCTGAATATTTATAGGTTTCATCAGTTCCTTTTCTTTGATGTGATAATCACACAAGAAAATCTAAAAGTATTTCTTATCTGTAATCATTTTTATTTGTGTTCTCTTTTTATTCTTTTCTATAGTGCCATAGTTATTTAAGATGCATGCAAGTAATTATTGCTGTTAAGAAACTAAAAAAGATAGTTTTAGTTTTTAGTAGTTTAATTCAAGCTTGTCAGAGTAGTCAAAAGCCAAAAGCAAAAGGAATACTATGAAATGCTAGATTTTTAACTCAAAATAAATGATGTGTGATTTTTCCGATTATGTTATTCGCAGGAAATAAGATTTGAATCAAATGTGATATATGAATATATTGACAGAAAGCTGAGTTTTTGTGGCTATCAAGTGTGTGGAATCAATTGTCCATAGTCACTTTGTGGGTTCTTGAGCATTTGCTTATGTAGTCGATTCGCTTCAATTTTTTTATTTATTTCTTATGCGGGTTCTTTTAGCAATTAATTTTTTTGCACTATTACGGCTTTGCATTATTTGCTTTCACAAATCTCTTTGAAAGCAAGGAAACAAACAATATCGCTTTCACAAATCTCTTTGAAAGAGGTTCATTCAATTTTGGAGTATGTCCACAAGAATCGTCAAGCTTGTGATGCGTCCTCTTATTGTAATATTGGCCCCTAGAGTATAAAATAGTATATTTAGTTGAAGGGTTCGTAACAAATCAGTAGCATTTATCATAGAAAATGTTAGTCTAATAAGACAGATCCAAAAAAATAAGAATATAAGATCTGCAATATGTCAAACATGATTCATATACATATATCTATTGTCTCTGTAAATAATTTGCGCATCGCGCGAGTACGTATACTAGTAAGTACGTAACAACAACTAAGTAAAATAATAGTAGTACTTAATGTTCATACAAACGCCAAAATGTCAACAACCCAAAAAAGGCGATGGTACTGCATGCGTTGGTGAAAGAACAAGTATTATCCAAAAAAGGTAAGAGCATAATTATTTCTCAGTGAAAGAGCATTAGTACTTTGGTATACTCAATATTGACTTTTCTTTTAGATTTTTATTCTTTGTCATGCAATAAAATATGTGGTAATTACTTAAATGTTCGTCCAACTTATAAAAACAATCGAGTAATAAAATTATTTTTTGTATTTTTTGTAGCAATAAATTAAAATTATCCAACTTAACCAACATTGAAAAAAACTATTTCAGTCGAAAGATCAACTTTCAGCGTCAGATGATTCACCCGCTAAACCCTCAAGTTCTCAAATGATCATCCAACTTATGATATGTGAATAAACCTTGTCAAGTTAATAATATTTACTGGATAAATATTTTCTTTCACCAAATAATATGTTTATTTTTCATCGGGTAAAATATTCTTTCATTACTTGAAAACTTATTGAATAATATTTACTTAATACTTTAATTTGAAGAACAACAACAACAACTCAGTAAAATCCTATTAGTGAGGTCTGGAAGGGTAGTGTGTACGCAAACTTTACCCCTACCCGAAGGAGTAGAGAGGTTAATTTGAAGAACAAAGAAATCAAGAGAAAATTGATGTAATGAGATTTTTTACTTGATAAATAATAGTAGTATTTTTTTCACCAAATAAGAAAAATATTTTCCCATAATAAAAGCATTATCTCTAATGTAAGTACTTATTTTGATTTGTCACGCAATTATCTCTAATGTAAGATGTCTCTATCTCCTTAATAAAACCTACTCATGTTTCTCTCATTATATAAGTGTGCATGCAAACCTTCTTCTCCTCTCACTCAAAACCAGAAGTAAATTCTCATAAACTAAGTAGCAGTGAGCAAGCTGAAGATGAAGTATCTTCTTGAAATCACAGCTTACTTGACCCACATTGTCAAAATGAATCCTGAAGATGGAGTTGATGATCTAAACATGACGTATTTCTTTCGGGTTAAATTTTACTGTAGATTCTCACTTTGGTCATAAAAATTAAGTAGAGCAAATATCCTTACTTTCTACTTCTTTCTTTTCGTTTCAGATACGAGAGCTGTGACATTGTATCGAAAGAACAGTGTGTGTACCCCAGCGAAGTTGTGTACCATAATCTTAAGAGAGTAAACCATGTTATAAAGGTAAAACAAAATCGCATTTGTGCTTCATTTTATCATTTCTTGGATATATCCACCTTTCTTTCTCATGACTAATTAGTTTCTCACATTATTTAATTTGGTGCAAGGGGTGTAAAAGAGTAGGAACAGTTAAGTTGGTTCCTGGTTCTGGATCCGTATTTACTGCCGCAGCTGCAGAGGGAGGAATTTATATGGCTCTAATGATGTTTGAATGCGAGGGGCTGGTTCCCGAACAATACGCCTTCAATGGAGGCTGGAAGCTCACCACTG